>CM074279.1:29957632-30152632 GCA_037194245.1 Opsariichthys bidens
TATAGTTTTATTTATTTTTTTTTTTTATTTGAGGTTTAGGTTTGGTTATTTTAATACATCAAGTTAAAATAAATGAAAATGAGAAATGTTGCCTTGGCAACTAGCTGAAATAAGAATATATTTATTTTTAACATTTTATTTCAAGGTTTTAGTTTTAGTTAATAGACAGTTTTAATGCATTTTAAGTCATTTTTTACGTTGTGCGTGTGTGTGTGTGTGTGTGTGTGTGACGCACTTTAAATTACCATTGTGTATGAAATGTGTTATATAAATAAACTTTAAACAAACAAAAAACATGTACATGAACAAAAAAGAACATGGTATGACCATTTCAAATGGTTAAATTATGGTAAATATAGTAAAAAAACAAAAAACAAAATGCCATTTATTCCAAAGCACCTTAAAACATATCTTTTTATCTTTTTCTTTGTTGCTTATGAGTATATTGTGACAGTTTTTGTAATGTTTTATTTTATCTTGTGAATCTTTTATAATTGCTTTTGAGTATTTTCCCATTGATATTGCATGAGATTGTTTTGTCAATATTGTTTTTCTCCGTGCGAAGCACTTTGAGCCGTGTAGAAACTACATATGAATGTTTATTACTATTATTTTTAAACAAGAATCACTGAAATAACAGTTCTGTCTTGTAAGTGTGCTTCACTATTCATGCAGATGAAAGCACACGACTAATGGACTTCACAAATAAATCAGAAACTAACATAAAGTCTGCAAAAAATATGGCATGCAAGTGATAATACGTAATCAAAGTGGTAATTCTGTTTTCAAAATAGCATCAGAAATGGCAGTTCAATATAAAAGAACAGTGTTCAACATTTTGCTCACTTTCCATTAACTATCTTAACCGGCTGTATGGTTCGTTGAGGCGTGAAAGCCGTTCAGAGTCGAAGCTTCGGCCTCCGTTCCTTGAGCTTCTTTGTGAAGTTCTACTTTCTCAAAGTCCTCGGGGCCTTGGTGCTTACAGTCTGTGAAATGAGGTGATGCCTTTAAATAGTTCAGGTTCAGGGGTCGTCGAGGGGTTAAATGACTGTCAAAGCTGTGCGAACGTACGCTATCGCCTCATTTGCATATTCATGAGAATGAAGACCCGGCTTTGGATCAGGGTTGAGGAGGTGAAGAGCAGAAACGGGTTAAGAAGATGTCCGTTATCAAACAGAAAAAGCATGAAAATGTGCTTTGGCAAAGCTGGACACACACACACACTCACACGCGACATTATCATAATTATCATTGTTTGCTAGTTTTGTTAAAAGCCTACTGCTCATTAAAGAGCAATTATGTTTTTAATTGTTATTTTGCATGTAAAAAAACAGCATCGTCATTATCAACAGGAAGCCAGATTGAACGAGTTCTTTTTAGATGGCAATTATTAAAATCAAAACTTGACCCGCAAGAACGTTCCTGGTTCAGTACGACTTAAGATGAGAGACACGCTGTCAGTAACCAAAGAAGATCATTTCGACTCGTCTATAAGCCTGTACAAATAAGCAAACGTCATGTTTACAGTAATGAAGTTACTGTGGATGTCTTATATGGGGAAAGACACTGACTGCACGTTAAAATACACAGGAATTAAACATCATGTGAGATCAGACGGAATCTGACCGAGTGCAAGAAATGATGTTCGTGCTCCATTTTTCCAGTAAAAAATATTTAAACATTCTTAAATCAAGATGCATTTACTGGAGGAGCAAAATGAGTCTTGTTTACTGAAAAATATATCAAAATTAAAGTGACTTTAGACTTTAAACAAGAACAAATATCTGCCATGGGGGTCAGAAAACTTATCTTGATGATTTTTCTGACCCCATTGCAAAATATTTTTTAAGCGTGAAGTCTTAATTTTTTTTTTTTTTTATCAATTTCATTCATTTTGCTTCTCCAGTAAATGTATTTTCCTTTTTTTTTCTTTTAGTAATTTTAGCACTTTTCCATCTATTTAGTAAATTTTCCATCTATTGTTTGTGCTTTATTTTATCAGTGTAATGAAAATGATTTTTATTCAGCATGTTTCTTATGCCACAGATTGAGCTTAACTTGTTTTAAACCCAGTACGTTCCTTTGAAAAACAATTGTTTTTAATCACCCTTTTGTATGTAAAATCAACAGGAAGCTGTCAAAAATTAAAATATTCTGAATAAAACGAGGATCACATTAGCATTATAAATGAAACCTCAAAAAATCTGACAGAATTAATCAAAACTTGACAATAGCAAATCAAAGCGCAGCTCCTTTGTTTAATTTAATAATCTTTCAAACCTTCTACAATGAACCAATCAAAACGAAGCTCAGTCAGGTCTATGTTGAAGAGTGAGATCTCGTCTGGGTCTCAGCCGGTCCGCCCGGCCCTCGCTCTCTTCTGAACCGGTTACAGGGGTCTCTCTCGGTTCAGTGACTGTGATGACAGGAAGTGAGAGAGCGCTGAGGGACCCACACTGACCTTAATCTGTCTGCCGCTTCCTGTGGCTCTGACTGCTCATGTGCACTTCAACTAATAAATCTCTGTCCACAACTACACTGAAAGAAAGATTTTTGAAGTTGTAAATAAAATACAAATTTGATTCTATGGAAGCTTGTTTCAACCATGAAATTAAAATAAAAAGCTAATTGCGAATTTTTATCTCACAATTCTGACTTTATATCAAAATTCTGACTTTAAAACTCGCAATTCTGACTTTATATCTCACAGTTCTGACTTTATATCTCACAATTCTGACTTTATATCTCACAATTCTGACTTTATATCTCACAATTCTGACTTTATATCTCAGAATTCTGACTTTATATCTCACAATTCTGACTTTATATCTCACAATTCTGACTTTATATCCCACAATTCTGACTTTATATGACAATTCTGACTTTATATCTCACAATTCTGACTTTATATCTCACAATTCTGACTTTATATCTCACAATTCTGACTTTATATCTCAGAATTCTGACTTTATATCTCACAATTCTGACTTTATATCTCACAATTCTGACTTTATATCTCACAATTCTGACTTTATAACTCGCAATTCTGACTTTATAACTCGTAATTCTGACTTTATAACTCGCAATTCTGACTTTATAACTCGTAATTCTGACTTTATCTCACAATTCTGACTTTATAACTCGTAATTCGGACTTTATATCTCACAATTCTGACTTTATATCTCACAATTCTGACTTTATATCTCAGAATTCTGACTTTATATCTCACAATTCTGACTTTATATCTCACAATTCTGACTTTATATCGCACAATTCTGACTTTATATGACAATTCTGACTTTATATCTCACAATTCTGACTTTATAACTCGCAATTCTGACTTTATAACTCGTAATTCTGACTTTATAACTCGCAATTCTGACTTTATAACTCGTAATTCTGACTTTATCTCACAATTCTGACTTTATAACTCGTAATTCGGACTTTATATCTCACAATTCTGACTTTATAACTTGCAATTCTGACTTTATCTCACAATTCTGACTTTATATCTCGCAATTCTGACTTTATATCTCACAATTCTGACTTTATAACTCGCAATTCTGACTTTATATCTCACAATTCTGACTTTATAACTCGCAATTCTGACTTTATAACTCGTAATTCTGACTTTATCTCACAATTCTGACTTTATAACTCGTAATTCGGACTTTATATCTCACAATTCTGACTTTATAACTTGCAATTCTGACTTTATCTCACAATTCTGACTTTATATCTCGCAATTCTGACTTTATATCTCACAATTCTGACTTTATATCTCGCAATTCTGACTTTATATCTCGCAATTCTGACTTTATATCTCACAATTCTGAATTTATAACTCGTAATTCTGACTTTATATCTCACAATTCTGACTTTATATCTCGCAATTCTGACTTTATATCTCACAATTCTGACTGAAATTAAGAATGAAGCAAAGATTTTGCCTAAGAAAGGTTTGAACGACATGAGTGTGAGCACATGATGACAGAATGTGTATTTTTGGGTGAGCTGTCGCTTTAAGACTGAAATGATTCTTGCTCCCAGCAAAGTGTCTTTTATTAAAACTAGACAGAAAAGAACAGAGCAGAACTTTATTGTCAGCACATTAAGCTTTTTAAAGTTTGAATGTGCCGAAAGCATATTCAAAAATCAACTTTTATTAAAACTTTACTTTCTTCAACTCAAAAAAAAAGCTGTGAGAAACTTCAAAAATGAAACTCATTCAAATAACAGCCTCCAATATTAAAGCTCATAAACACACCAAAACTTGATTAGCATTTGCAAAGCTAGAGTTCTAATCATTTTCAAGACAAATAAATATTCAAAACAAATATGCAAACATCCTCCATGATAAAATCCCTGCCAGCCTGAATCAGCACACAGAACAGCTCCAGACAATCGTGTCCAGATAATAATCAGATCCATTTGCTCACACAGACTTGAGATTTGCACAGTCCTAAAGGATGCTGATCGTCAAATTTTTGCTTTCTACACCAGCATCATAATAAAACAAAGCAAAATAAATCTTAAAGAGATTTGTGTATAATTCCTGCATCACTATAAGTGGCAACGAATTCAGAACAGCGGATCAGTAATCACTCACTTTTCAATCAGCTTTGGTTCCGGAATTATATTTCCCATTTATTTTTTTTTCCAAAGGCATTTCAACAAGTATAGAGAAACCAAACCAACCAGTGCCGAGATGAATAAGAAAGAAGGTGTGCGTCAAAGAGTTCATCGAGCACTGATAAACCACCACACACAACTGAGCCAGAAATTTATTATAAAAAATAAACAGCAAGAGTTTTGATTTTAAAGTCTCAGTAGAGTTTGAGTCACACATATTTAGCCCTAAATTTCAGATTCATGTACTTGAAACGCATGTCAAATTACCGTGCATTTGGATTACACCATTTTTAAAAGTGTCATGAATTGAGAAATCAACTTTTTCTTGAGCTTTTATAAGAGGTCTTCCTTGTTAGTTCAGATAACGACTGATCCTGGAATGTGTCTATGATGGTGAAACTCCGCCTCCACAGAAGAAATCAACGCCTACATTATCGTTGCAACATTAGCCCCGCCCACCAGTGTGTTAGTGACAAGATGAGGAGAGAAAAGCGATACAGGACTACAAATAACATTACCTTTCAAAGGATCCTAATGCTAGGAATATGGTTATTTATTTTCAACAATGTGAATTTCTCAGTTTATTTGTATTCGGTATATTTCACAGTGGATTCTTTGATAAATCAATCGCATTTCAGCGCAGGCTTTGCAAACATTTACAATATGGACTTGACAGTAATGCAACATGTCAGTAACGGTTAATTCTAATGCCTGATCTGATATCAATGATTCATGCTCAATCAGATGTTCTTTGTCTGTGTGTCAGTAAATCAAACCAACTTCAACTTCACGTTGTTTCACTTAATATGATGAAAATAATCTGTCATTTAAATTACATATCAAAGAACGCTCCCTTGACAATCTCTGGAGCTGTCAATCAAACAGCACATGCTGGAGTTTATCAGTGACTGAGCGCCAAAACTCCCGTTTTATTCAACGAAACTCTTAGTTACATGGTGTTTGCACTGTTCATTATGATGAAAGCATTCGTTATTGTGCAGAAACTGAGTTTCAATGACGAGATCACTGCTTTCATGAGCTCAACAACATATTTGTGGTCGACTATAACGTTCATCACTGCAACCTTTCATGCCACGATCTAAATGTAATGCTATAATCAACACTTTTCACCATTAGTTAACCTGGAGAGCAGTGAGAGTAAAATGTGCACAGCCAATCACAGCAGTGGGCGTTTACCCTGAGGTCTAGCAGCAGACACGCCCCTTAAAACAGTGTTCAAATATAATCAGGGTAGAAAAAATGCTTTTTATTTCTAAATTATGACTATTTTTGATGTAAAAAGCATACTGACATTATAAGTGCACCCCAGGAAACATTATAAAACAATAAAACAATGATCCCTTTTAGATTAAGTAATACATTTAATGTGATGCATGTTTGATTTCATAAAAATGTCATGGCCCCCAGAATATTTTGTTGTATGAATATCTGAACATGCAATGTACCAAAAGAAACCCAATTTTATTCTACCTTCACATATTGTTTTTTAATCAATTGTATCATCAAAAAGCAACGTTTTGGGCAAAAAGCTGAGAAAATCACATTTCTGTCAAAGACTTCAAAACACAGATGGAATAGATCGATTCCATCAAAACCGCAAATCTTCACAGTCATTTCTTCTTCATGGGATGATTTTTTTGATTCGTATATTGAGTTTTGATTCATATGCCGTTTAATTGTCACCTTTTTTTTTCATGCTTCTGTCGCTTATCTCTGCTTCTTCTTCGCCTGTGTTTTGATCCAGAGATTCTGTACTCTTTCAGAAAATGCGCCCCCTACTGTACAACAGTGAATACACGGATTATGGCGGGGAAAGGGTTAACTATAATAGCAAAGTCAGAATTGAATGAATCTTTTGCTTTATGGAAGATTACTCATACAAAACACAGCACAGCAGAGTCTGGTGGGAATTGTGGCATTGCTGTAGGCTGTAAAATTCATTGTAAAGTAATTTAATGCCAACACAACAGTAGCTAACCCAGTTTTGAATGCCCGAGCCGGTTCAGTCCGGTTCACAGGAATGATGCTCTGTGGTTCTGCTGTGTGTGTGTTTCGGAAAGGGTCAGAAATAAAAAGAGGGCGAGAGAGAAAAAGAGAGGCCCTCGGGTCGAGTCCTGGAAACGGCGGTGCTGTTCTACTTAAAGATCCTTAAATAGGAAGATCTGGACCTTACGACATCAGGCTCAATGCAGTCGTCATTTTGATTTGAATAACAAACATGGCACGATGAAGAGGTGTGCATGCAATAAAGTCTCACGGCGATGTGAAGATGAGCGTTTACAATCAAACAAACATGAACTAAGTGTTTAAACAGCACACCACCTCTACAGCGCTCACTAAATTATACATGCGGAGCCTGTGTAACGTCTTTACATAATTTCCATTGCAATTAATCAACTTGGAGTAATTTAAATATATAGCCAACCATGATTATTTCGACTAATTTAAATCATATTTTGATTAACATTCACTAATGTTCAAAAGGTCTATTGATAATTGAACATTAAAAGGCTGCTCTGATGTAATGTCATGCAACTCTACTAATGTTTGAGAGACTAAGCGAAGGAAAAGTTGAATATTAATCATTCAATTAAATGAAGTTCAAACTACAGCTTAAAGTAAATGTTTGCAACCCATTTTGAATGTAATAATTTGACAAACACTTACATTTCAAAGGTTTGGGATCAGTTAGATTAAAAAAATAAAATAAAATTAATACTTTTATTCAGCAAGGGCGCATTAAATTGATCAAAAGTGACAGTAAAGACATTTATAATGTTACAAAAGATTCTATTTCAAATAAATGTTCTTTCTGGTCATGAACAAATCCTGATGTATGACAGTTTCCACAAACATATGAACTGTTTTCAACACTGATAATAATCAGAAATGTTTCATCATCATATCAGAATGATTTCTGAAGGATCATAGACGGGAGAAATGGTGCTGAAAATTCAGCTTTGATCACTGGATATAAATTACATTTCACTAAATATTCCCGTAGAAAACAACCGTTTTAAATTGTAATAATATTTAGAAAATTTTTACTGTAGTTTTGAGCAAACATGCGCAGCCTTGGCGAGCAGAAGAGACTTCAGAAGTTCGAAAACATCGTATTGACCTTTGAACGATAGTGTATTTCAAAACAAAACATGGAAAAAAATGTCGAGCGGGACTTTTATTCTATCCATCATCAGCTGATTGACTTCTGAAAACTGGGTGATTTTAAAGATGCTTTCAGGAAAGCGGTATATAAGCAATCATTACTTTTTGCAGCTACAGAAATTACACACATCGGATTTAAAACCCAACTTGGCTTGAAAAGTGTGCTTGTGTATTTTCTCACTAATGAAGCGACACACAGACAATTTTTTTAAGTGAGTACAAGTGCTTTTGGTAAACAAAGAAAATAACAACACGTGAACCGTCAATAATCCTCACACCGGCTGGTCAAATCACACAGCAGCTGTTTCAGTGTGAATCTGCATCATTCTGAAGGCTCCCGCTGATGCTGCTGAAACTGAGTGAAACTAGGCATTTCTTTGCCAGGGTTCAATATACTCTAAACCCAAATTGGCAAAGATGTCCTCTTCTGTACTAGCAGGCAAAAAGGTTTTCTGGGGAGAGAGAGAGAGAGAGAGTTCATGTGATTTCCGCTGTCTGCCACACCGCTGAGAATAATGTGAGGAAACTCACTGCACTTGACGAATGATTCGACAGAGAGGCTGTGAGAGGATGAAGAATCACAGCGGCCATGTTATTGCACATTTAAAGGTCAGTGAATGTGATTGTTTCAGATTGCTGAAACCTCTGTTTACATTGAGTCTCACAGATGATGACGGTCTCTAAATGTTCTGTGAAGCAGAGAGTCGGCTCACGGACAGCAGGGAGAAACTACTGAATGCGAGCGATAACGTGTAACTAACCGCATAACTGTGCATTGTTAGGAGGGCAAAATAAATAAACTGGAGAAAACACTTGTTTAGATGTCAAAGTCATGCGAACAGTGTTTTGCTGCAAATTGACCCCTCACCAGCAGTTTGATTGACAGGCGATCTGACCAATCATAACCCCGAATCCGTCATTTTGTCCGACAAAGCAGTCGGGGGAGTTAGTAGATTAACGTTGGTGAACTTGAACTCGCTTGAAACAACATTCCTTCTGATGTTCATTCATGTTTATTTGATGCTAAATGAACTAGTGTGAAGAGATGATCGCTTCACGAGGAGCTACAGCGATCTGTCACCACACTAGACTCTATTTATTGATTCAACTTCTTTAAAAAACATGAAACTGTTTCATACGTTGTCAGTGTCCTCTTTGCGTCAGGATGTATTTTTAACGGTGTGAGAACATGATGTGTGGCGTGAGAGCGCATGGCTTGTCGGACATAGCAACAGTAACTAAAGGGGGCGGGGCTTTGCAAACAGTCAATTCATGCCAGCATGGACATGCATCCTCAAAAACTATGAATTATTGCAAGTTGATTTTTCAAGTAAATTTCACACATGGAATTAAGTAAAACCCATGTGAAATAAAGTGAATGAGTACTTATGTTTTGTTTTTAAGTTAATGTATAATTTTTGAGACATTTCAAGTATTGTCACTGCACTAAAATTAGCAGAGCTACCGTATGTTAATTCAATGAACAATGCAAAAATAAATTATTACTTTATACTTATAATCAGTAAAATGTCTGTTGGGGAGCATCAAAATAAAGTTTTAGTAAGTATTAAAGGCGACGGAGAAAAATTAACTTTTATAAGGTGTTTCAACACAGATGTGTGTCCAGCGTCTGCGTGAGATTCTCCAGCGTTGTTGTTGTTGAGCTGTTAAAGCTCCGCCCTCTTCTGGAAAGGGGGCGGGATCAGCAGCTCATTTGCATTTAAAGGGACACACGAAAAAAATGTGTTTTTTTGCTCACACCCAAATAGGGGCAAATTTGAAAATCAATAATAAATGATCTGTGGGGGATTTTGAGCTGAAACTTCACTGACACATTTTGGAGACACCAGAGACTTATCTTGTACAAGTTCCCCTCTACTAATACTCTAATGACTGCTGGTTGGCATGTAGTTGCAAAGCTACAGTTAGTAGAATGTCTAAAGTGGACTATTGGAATAAATTGTTACTCTTCTGTACATTTCTCCTAGCTTGCTTCCTAATCTAGTTATTTAATATGCCTGGCATTACAAATGTTGTTGGCTCCTTGATGAATTGCTCTTTGGTTAAAAGTCACAATCAGAAAAATTTATTTTAGGTAAAAGAACACACTACCTACAGACTATAAAACATAGACGTTCATCTATCTCAAGCTGCACTTGCATGCGTCTACATGCACACAAGTCAGCTTCTCAGAGTTCAGCAGCATTCACCTCAGCACTTGAGACTGCGTGAGCGCTCGCGTATGATGACTATACCGGAGGCGTGCACTGCATTAACAACCTTCCTGACCTTGCCACGGACGGGTGTTAGGGGACAAAGCCATTACAGACGTCAAAACTGATGAGGGAGGCAGAGTGCATCTGTGCTCAGGGCGTGATGTCATGAGATGGTAAATATCTCGGCTGGAGAGGCGAGTCTGACTCACCGCGGCAGCGGAAGGGAAGCTGTGAGCTCGACACGTCCTGCCTGGAAGTGCTAAACTGGAACTAACTTGTCAGAGTGAGGCAGAGGAAATAGAAAGCATGCGAACACATTTAGAAGGAACGACAGGCTGCTGCACGGACCAGGTGGAAAGACGAGTTCAAAGTATCCGGTTTAATTTCCCCATCATTATTTACTATGCAAATGAGGGGGGAGGGGGGCGGCACAGAGATCTGAATATCTTCCTGTGACGTGTGACTGGTAAAATGTTACACTTCAATCGTACAAAACACACTGTGATTTTTACAGTGTGCAAAAAGCGAGCCTATGCATTATGGCGTTGAACATTTAATGTTCAAATCTTGAATTTGGAGCCAGAATGGCAGTTTAAATTTAAAGGGAATTTTTTTATTTAATTTAAATGAAATTCAAACAAACAGTCATTCTAGCTAGAAAAACACATTCTCCATCTCGTTAGCTTTTTAAATTTAAAAGGAATCCTCATTTCAATTCTGAACGGTGCACAGCCCTGTTCACGGCCCTCACTAGTGCAACTACACACATGCAGCACAGCAAGTGTAGTCGAACAGCAAACTAATGAGACAGTTCTTCTAAATAAATCAATTGTGAGTGGTGTTTGTCTATGCAAAAAAATGCTATGGTGTTGTGGGTGGTTGTTAGGACTTTGCTTTGCAGTTTTAAGCGGGATTATTAATATTGAGGTTTGTCTTAGCAAACACCAACACACACAACAACAAACACTGTCCACAAAAATGTATTTTATACTCTAGCGTTCAAAAGTTTGGGGTCGGTAAGAATGTTTAAGTTTTTGAGAGAAGTCTTTTATGCTCACCAAGGCTGCATTTATTTGATCAAAAATATAGGAAAAACAGTGAGATATTATTAGAATATAAAATAGCTGTTTTCTATGTGAATATATAGTAAACTGTAATTTATTCCTGTGATCAAAGCTGAATTTTCAGCATCATTACTCCAGTCTTCAGTGTCACAAGATCCTTCAGAAATCATTCTAATATGCTGATTCGCTGCTCAAGAAACATTTATGACTATTAACAGTATTAAATAGTCATACTTTTGTGTAAAGAAACAGTGAAACTTTTCATTTTTCAGGATTTTTTGATGAAAATAATGTTCAAAAGAACAGTATGACGAGCAGGGCGTGGCGAGAGCCGTGAGGGAACGGCACTAGTGATGATGAGCGTCAGCTGCGCGCTACACCGGTCTCGTGTCTCTCACGGAGCAGCTCCGGAAGCATAAAAGAGGGGCGACAACAGTGAAGGACGAGAGAGGACCAGGCCTGGATTTTGTTTGTTTTAATTTAGTTTTGTTTATTTATTTGATTAAAATTGTGTTGAATGTTCGCCGGTTCCCGCCTCCTTCTTCCCATACCTCTGAACTGTGTAACAAGCAGCATTTATTTGAAATAGAATCATTTATAGCATTATGAATGTCACTTTTGATCAATTTAATGCATCCTTGCTTAATGACCCCAAACGTAATGTATTCATGGTGATCAAAATCATCGGCACAACAGACACGACGAGTCTTGTGTCTAACATCCATCTTTCCGTGTCTGAAAGAGTATCATTAACACACGACATACTCTGCACTGCACAAATCCAGACTTTCCAGACTAAATTTTGCACTCCATTCGACCGTTTTTGATTAATTCTGGCATAGAAATTGCATCACTGAGAGAGTATCAACAGTGCAAGGATCTGGCGGGAAAGCGTCTGTTCCAGTGTTCGACGGACTCTCAGCCCCGCTCAAATCAAGCGTGATCCCACACGCCAAACTAAGCCTGGCTTGAGAAATGCCCATTCCCTACAATCCCCACAATCCCTCAGACACTCCATTTGGGAAGAGCTCCACATTAATTACAGCACGTCTCCAACACACAAACACATCCAAAAGCCCTGAGACTTTATATGTCCAGCAGATCTACAGCTCATACTAGAAACGGTGCTTGAGCACATTAGCAATGCCTTGTTTAAAAAATATCATCACTTTAAATCTTTAATATCCATTTCATTCAATGCAACAGATTTAAGTGGTGTAATTCAGTATTAATCAAACGGTGCCGTAGCTGGTCATTGTTCTGTTATGATACTCACGAGCTCTTGAGTGACTGAAGTGTTGCTGAATGTGTCCTTATAATCCTGTGTTTATGAATAACACTATAAAAGTTCAGATGTGTTCATATCTTAAATGTCTCCTTTCATAATCATTTCTAATAGGTTTCGCAAACACTTGTATTGTGCCTTCTGTCCTGTCTTCCATTGCTCAATTAACGCAACAGCTCCATGTCACCTTTCTCAATAAGATCAAAGACTTAAATATACAACAATCATATGCACTCCTTTCATTATGAAGTGCAATATGGTGGACCAAGACCCGCCTTCTAAATAAAAGAGCCAATCACCGATTGCTAAAGTCATTGCATCACTGAAGAATGAAGTGATTTTGGTAAGATTCTGTTGCTCCGTCATGACTCTAGATGACGTGAAAGACAAATCTCACCAAAGAGGAAGTTTACACTAATAAAGTTTACAGTAAAAAAGTGACTGAATTTTTAATGCATCGTCTATTGTGTTCGTTATATCGTTCTTTCTGACTGTAATTTCAAGGCTTTTTAAAGCTTTTTCAAAATATTCAAATCAGGCTTTGTTGAATTTATTTTGAAATTCTAAATTTGAATTTTTGAAATTTAAAGAAATAGTCATTCCAACCACAAAAGCACATTCTTCATCGCTTCAGGGTGTCTTGGAAGGGTGAGGTATCAAGTCAAAACATCTAGCCACAGGGGTGCCTCAGGGCTCAATGCTCGGACCACTTCTCTTCTCATTATTCATATCATCTGTAGTCATTCAGAAACATGGCTACCTTGTTCCAGCCAGACGATCAAACGGTAGCTTTCTCGCATCTCAGCCTGCCATATTTCTTGCTGGATGAAGGACCACCACCTTCAACTCAACCATGCAAAGACAGAACTTCTCGTGGTCTCAGCCAACCCAAAACTTCATCACAACTTTTCCATTCATCTAAGTTCATCTTTCATCCTGGACAGCCAGGAACCTTGGGGTTGCGACTGATGATCAGTTAAAGAATTGCCCAGTGCAGCAGATTTGCCTTGTACAACATTAGAAAGATCAGGCCATTCCTATCGGAGCATGCTACACAACTTGTCCAAGCTCTTGTTCTATCCAGACTGGACTATTGTAATGATCACTGTCGAACCTTTGCAACTGGTCCAGAATGCAAGAGTGCAAGAGTGTTCTTTAAAGGGGATTAATTGATTATGATTTCACTTTGTAAGGTTTGATTTTCCTGCTAAGATAAAGCTGAGATCAGGCATCCTGCAATAAAGCAATAAAACTCATCTGGAAAGAAGACTTCAAAGGAATAGGACAACACCCGGCCCAAACTGTCCTCACTCATCTATGTGACCAGCCCCCCCTCTCTCCACTCCCTACCTCCCCTCTGATTCAAGACACTGAAGTTCTCCAAGAATGCATATGTACTATGTATGATGTATCTTGTGAATCTATTATTTTCCAATTTCATATTTAGTATCATTTTAAATGTCTGGTAGAATGCGACTGGTAAAATGGTCTCAGTTTCACAGCAGTCACTAGTATTATGAGAAAGTTTGAAAATTTAGGAGAATTCTGTTCTCTTCAAGAAAACCACCTCCTCTCCCCCAAAGCCAGGTGTGGGGGCAATAAATATTTACAATCCTTTTGTTCTGGTCTGGCTATATAGGGGAAAAGACACAGCAGCAAGACGGGACATTCTGTAGCCAGAGGCCCCCACATAGAGATGGTGAACTGCTAACTTCAATGAACTGCAGTTGTACTGTGACTATACTTCATTATACTGCAAATTTGAATAAAACTGCAGTTAAACTACTTGGTACTGCAGTTTTATTGCAGTTCTACTTCAATATACTGCAGTTCTTTTTTGTAAGGGTACTGCGAGTTGTCACAACACATATATTGTTGCCCTATTGTTGGTTTGATTGCATCTATTGTTCTCTTCATTTGTAAGTCGCTTTGAATAAAATCATCTGCTAAATGATTAAATGTCAACGTAAATCCTGTTTGCTTTTTAAATCTAAAAGGAATTTTAATTTCAGTTCTGAACGGTGCACAGCCCTGCTTTCTATCGCATTGAAACACGCAGCACAGTGTAGTCGAACAACAAACTCTTACGAGACGTTTCTCATCCAATGTGTAGTTAAAGATTAAAGGGATAGTTCACCGAAAAATAATCTTTTACCCCCCGCCACCCCTTCGCGTCATCCAAATCTGTACGACTTTCTTTCTACTGTGGAACACAAAGAAGATATTTTGAAAAATATTGTTTAAGCAACACTGGACTTTCATTATGTGGACAAAATTCAAGAAAAGAAAATGGACTGAGATGATTGACAAAACGATTTAGTTTAATAAATGTGTTTTAATAACTATAACCAAAAACAGGCTATTGCTTTTGTTTAATATACTTGTACTTTGGATAAGTTATTCATTAAGCACCAAGTATGATTCTCATATCTCATGCTGGTTCTGCTGTCGCACTGAGAGATAGTAGCAGCTCTGTAAGAGTTGTTCATTTGTGTGTGTGTGTGTGTGTGTGTGTGTGTGTTTTACTGTTGAAGAGATACAGAGGCTGCAGCCATATAGTTATTAATATACTTGTCACAGCGTTGTGTGTCACACCATTTCTCTGCCTTAATAGTGTTTAAATGTGTGCAGCAGATGTACTGCAGTCAGAAACACACCCACACACACAAACTGAGAAAGTCGGTGTGAGAACACAGATCACAAACGGATCTCAGAGACAGCTGGACGGCACAGTCGAGAATATGGCAGCGGCTTCCATCACATCTCTGTTACACTGCAAAAAATAATACTATTATTAAGGCGAGACACTGTAGGTGAAAAGGGTAAAAGTGTAACTAATACTTGTCCCAGTTAATCAATCACAGTATTAAGAAAATGGTTTTGTACAAGTTTGCTAAAAAGTTTGTTTAAATATATACAAATGAGGTGCTAATTAAATATGCACTCATTTGAAAACTATTTTGTAAATTCAAGGTTTTTAGAGTACGGACTTTATATCCCACAATTCTGACTTTATATCCCACAATTCTGACTTTATATCTCACAATTCTGACTTTATATCCCGCAATTCTGACTTTATATCCCGCAATTCTGACTTTATATCCCGCAATTCTGACTTTATATCCCACAATTCTGACTTTATATCCCACAATTCTGACTTTATATCTCTCAATTCTGACTTTATATCTCGCAATTCTGACTTTATATCCCACAATTCTGACTTTATATCCCACAATTTTGACTTTATATCCCGCAATTCTGACTTTATATCCCGCAATTCTGACTTTATATCCCGCAATTCTGACTTTATATCCCACAATTCTGACTTTATATCCCACAATTCTGACTTTATATCTCTCAATTCTGACTTTCTATCTCGCAATTCTGACTTTATATCCCACAATTCTGACTTTATATCCCACAATTCTGACTTTATATCTCGCAATTCTGACTTTATATCCCGCAATTCTGACTTTATATCTCGCAATTCTGACTTTATATCCCGCAATTCTGACTTTATATCCCGCAATTCTAACTTTCTATCTCGCAATTCTGACTTTATATCCCACAATTCTGACTTTATATCCCACAATTCGGACTTTATATCTCGCAATTCTGACTTTATATCCCACAATTCTGACTTTAAGTCCCACAATTCTGACTTTATATCTCACAATTCTGACTTTATATCCCACAATTCTGACTTTATATCTCACAATTCTGACTTTATATCCTACAATTCTGATGTTATATCTCACAATTCTGACTTTATATCCCACAATTCTGACTTTAAATCCCACAATTCTGACTTTATATCTCACAATTCTGACTTTATATCCCGCAATTCTGACTTTATATCCCGCAATTCTAACTTTCTATCTCGCAATTCTGACTTTATATCCCACAATTCTGACTTTATATCCCACAATTCTGACTTTATATCTCGCAATTCTGACTTTATATTTCACAATTCTGACTTTACATCCCGCAATTCTGACTTTATATCCCGCAATTCTGACTTTATATCCCGCAATTCTGACTTTATATCCCACAATTCTGACTTTATATCCCACAATTCTGACTTTATATCTCTCAATTCTGACTTTATATCTCGCAATTCTGACTTTATATCCCACAATTCTGACTTTATATCCCACAATTTTGACTTTATATCCCGCAATTCTGACTTTATATCCCGCAATTCTGACTTTATATCCCGCAATTCTGACTTTATATCCCACAATTCTGACTTTATATCCCACAATTCTGACTTTATATCTCTCAATTCTGACTTTCTATCTCGCAATTCTGACTTTATATCCCACAATTCTGACTTTATATCCCACAATTCTGACTTTATATCTCGCAATTCTGACTTTATATCCCGCAATTCTGACTTTATATCTCGCAATTCTGACTTTATATCCCGCAATTCTGACTTTATATCCCGCAATTCTAACTTTCTATCTCGCAATTCTGACTTTATATCCCACAATTCTGACTTTATATCCCACAATTCTGACTTTATATCTCGCAATTCTGACTTTATATCCCACAATTCTGACTTTAAGTCCCACAATTCTGACTTTATATCTCACAATTCTGACTTTATATCCCACAATTCTGACTTTATATCTCACAATTCTGACTTTATATCCTACAATTCTGATGTTATATCTCACAATTCTGACTTTATATCCCACAATTCTGACTTTAAATCCCACAATTCTGACTTTATATCTCACAATTCTGACTTTATATCCCGCAATTCTGACTTTATATCCCGCAATTCTAACTTTCTATCTCGCAATTCTGACTTTATATCCCACAATTCTGACTTTATATCCCACAATTCTGACTTTATATCTCGCAATTCTGACTTTATATTTCACAATTCTGACTTTACATCCCGCAATTCTGACTTTATATCCCACAATTCTGACTTTATATCTCGCAATTCTGACTTTATATTTCACAATTCTGACTTTACGTCCCACAATTCTGACTTTATATCCCACAATTCTGACTTTATATCCCGCAATTCTGACTTTATATCCCACAATTCTGACTTTATATCTCGCAATTCTGACTTTATATTTCACAATTCTGACTTTACGTCCCACAATTCTGACTTTATATCCCACAATTCTGACTTTATATCCCACAATTCTGACTTTATATCTCACAATTCTGACTTTACATCCCGCAATTCTGACTTTATATCCCACAATTCTGACTTTATATCTCACAATTCTGACTTTATATCCCACAATTCTGACTTTAAATCCCACAATTCTGACTTTAAATCCCACAATTCTGACTTTATATCCCACAATTCTGACTTTATATCTCGCAATTCTGACTTTATATCCCGCAATTCTGACTTTATATCTCGCAATTCTGACTTTATATCCCGCAATTCTGACTTTATATCCCGCAATTCTGACTTTATATCTCGCAATTCTGACTTTATATCTCGCAATTCTGACTTTATATCCCGCAATTCTGACTTTATATCTCGCAATTCTGACTTTATATCCCGCAATTCTGACTTTATATCCCGCAATTCTAACTTTCTATCTCGCAATTCTGACTTTATATCCCACAATTCTGACTTTATATCCCACAATTCTGACTTTATATCTCGCAATTCTGACTTTATATCCCGCAATTCTGACTTTATATCCCACAATTCTGACTTTATATCCCACAATTCTGACTTTATATCTCGCAATTTTGACTTTATATCCCACAATTCTGACTTTAAATCCCACAATTCTGACTTTATATCTCACAATTCTGACTTTATATCCCACAATTCTGACTTTATATCTCACATTTCTGACTTTATATCCCACAATTCTGATGTTATATCTCACAATTCTGACTTTATATCCCACAATTCTGACTTTAAATCCCACAATTCTGACTTTATATCTCACAATTCTGACTTTATATCCCGCAATTCTGACTTTATATCCCACAATTCTGACTTTATATCTCACAATTCTGACTTTATATCTCGCAATTCTGACTTTATATCCCACAATTCTGACTTTATATCTCGCAATTCTGACTTTATATCCCGCATATTCTGACTTTATATCCCGCAATTCTAACTTTCTATCTCGCAATTCTGACTTTATATCTCGCAATTCTGACTTTATATTTCACAATTCTGACTTTACGTCCCACAATTCTGACTTTATATCCCACAATTCTGACTTTATATCCCACAATTCTGACTTTATATCCCACAATTCTGACTTTATATCTCGCAATTCTGACTTTATATCCCACAATTCTGACTTTAAATCCCACAATTCTGACTTTATATCTCGCAATTCTGACTTTATATCCCACAATTCTGACTTTATATCCCACAATTCTGACTTTACATCTCACAATTCTGACTTTACATCCCGCAATTCTGACTTTATATCCCACAATTCTGACTTTATATCTCGCAATTCTGACTTTATATCCCACAATTCTGACTTTAAATCCCACAATTCTGACTTTATATCTCGCAATTCTGACTTTATATTTCACAATTCTGACTTTACATCCCACAATTCTGACTTTATATCCCACAATTCTGACTTTATATCCCACAATTCTGACTTTAAATCCCACAATTCTGACTTTATAACCTATAAATACTTTATAATTAAAGTCATAATTGTGAGATAAAAAGTCGCAATTACTTTTTTCATTTTTTATTTCATGCCAGAAACAAGCTTCGAAAGTTTGGCGTGTACAAAGCTGCTGAAGCGGAGATTTCTGACTCAAACTCACCACCTTTAAAACAGGCATTGAAATTGAAACCAGACGCAAATAGATAAAGTCCAATACACATACGATCTCAACACTGACCAGTGCATGAAAAAGCAACGTTTTTGCCTGCAGTGTCTCGCCTTAATCAGGAATTGCAGGTATGATGCTGGAAATACATCATGTATCCCCACTGACACACTCAAAAACAAACTTTTTCAAAGCAACACATAAATCACAAGTAGTAATGCGTTATATTGAAGTGTATGATTTACCAGACATGATATTACATGCATTAAATAGTTCCCTGTCCGCTGCCTCTGACAGTTCAAGAAGAGAAAATTAAAGTGATAAATTAACAACATAACTTTACCAATTAAAATCCTAATGCAAAGACTGCAAATGACTTAACTTTGTTAAAGGTCTGGGTTTAATTTATGAATAAATTAGCTGTATAAAAGATCTTTCTCCTTCATTTACTGATTAAATATGCACACACATCCACGCTCCTGCTCTCTCTAAAACGGCTTCGTTCTGTTCTGTTGATGTCTAATGTCACATTAAGTAAAGTTAAATGCATTAACTGTGTTAAGTAAATTCATGGCCTTAAACATTTAATTAAAGTGTGTGATTGGTCTGCTCAGTTATCTGACATCACATGTTCGGTGTATTTCGGCCTCCTGACGGTCATTTTAAAATTACAATAATACACTTTTAGCTTCCCGGGTGGCAATGCCAACATTTATTTAAACATGAAAAGCAGCCGTTCATGTTCTGAAATTTAATTTCTGGCTCTTAAAGACAAAAGCAGCCCACAATAAAAATGGTAATTGAGAAGAATAAGCAGCTTTGTGTGCACCTGTCCGTCTGGATTATGCTCAGTGAGATAATATGAGGGTTAAATTAAGTGTTAACAGAGAAATATGATGCTCGGACTACATCTTGATTTTATCAGGCTTTGCATTTTAGCATTGTGAAATCAAATGATTACGTGTCGTCTCTAGAAGTTTAGCGAGGTCAGAACAAACAGATCTGAAAATTGATCATAAAACCACTCTTATGAATCTAAATTGTAACATTGACACATGCTTTTATCTAAAGTGAGTAACATTCAAGCCAGACATTGGATTGAACCCATGACCTTTACGTTGCTACTGCCGGTTTTAATGCATTGGGATAAAATTACAAACAAAAAGCATACAGTGTAGAATCTAAAAATGCTGGGTTAAAAACAACCCAAGTTGGGTTGAAAATGTTTTAACCCAGCGGTTGGTTACGTGTTTGACCAGTTTTAACTCAACTATTGTTTAAAAATTACAGTATTACTTTCTTAAAATGAGCCCAAAATATGTTGGAAATTAACATTTATTAATATGTTTAGTAAATGAATGTTTATTAATAAGTGTCATGAATTAAACCATAAACATTTATTACATTTATTATTAATAAATGTTCACCTTTTGATTATTATTGTTGCGTCTAGTCATTATTATTGTTGCATCTAGTCATTATTATTGTTTCGTCTAGTCATTATTATTGTTGCATCTAGTCATTATTATTGTTGCATCTAGTCATTATTATTGTTTCGTCTAGTCATTATTATTGTTGCATCTAGTCATTATTATTGTTTTGTCTAGTCATTATTATTGTTTCGTCTAGTCATTATTATTGTTGCGTCTAGTCATTATTCTTGTTTCGTCTAGTCATTATTATTGTTGCGTCTAGTCATTATTATTGTTGCGTCTAGTCATTATTATTGTTTCGTCTAGTCATTATTATTGTTTCGTCTAGTCATTCATTATTGTTGCGTCTAGTCATTATTATTGTTTCGTCTAGTCATTATTATTGTTTCGTCTAGTCATTATTATTGTTTCATCTAGTCATTATTATTGTTTCGTCTAGTCATTATTATTGTTGCGTCTAGTCATTATTATTGTTTCGTCTAGTCATTATTATTGTTTCGTCTAGTCATTATTATTGTTTCGTCTAGTCATTATTATTGTTGCGTCTAGTCATTATTATTGTTTCGTCTAGTCATTATTATTGTTTCGTCTAGTCATTATTATTGTTTCGTCTAGTCATTATTATTGTTTCGTCTAGTCATTATTATTGTTGCGTCTAGTCATTATTATTGTTTCGTCTAGTCATTATTATTGTTTCGTCTAGTCATTATTATTGTTGCGTCTAGTCATTATTATTGTTTCGTCTAGTCATTATTATTGTTTCGTCTAGTCATTATTATTGTTTCGTCTAGTCATTATTATTGTTTCGTCTAGTCATTATTATTGTTGCGTCTAGTCATTATTATTGTTTCATCTAGTCATTATTCTTGTTGCGTCTAGTCATTATTATTGTTTCGTCTAGTCATTATTATTGTTGCGTCTAGTCATTATTATTGTTTCGTCTAGTCATTATTATTGTTTCGTCTAGTCATTATTATTGTTTCGTCTAGTCATTATTATTGTTGCGTCTATTCATTATGTGTCTGATTTTTAATTTCCAACATATTTTGGGTTCATTTTAAGCCAGATATATAGTCATTTTTAAACAAGAGTTGGGTTAAATAAAACTGCCCAGCACATTGGGCAAACATTTAACCCAACCGCTGGGTTAAAACAACCCAATTGATGGGTTTGTCCATTTTGAAGTCAGAATCTTTTTTTTTCATATTTCAGTATTTTTCATATTTTTTCATATTTTCCAATATCATATTTGATATCCAAATTTCTAAGGCCTCTTAATGATCAACGTGATCAGTCCTTCTGTTGTCTGATTGATACTTTAAACTGTTTTATCAAGTCTTTTAGTATAATCGTACAAACGTCCTCCTTCAGCTCTTTCTGCTGTGAAATCTGCACTGATTTTTATCAAGTAAACATACAAATAACTTTGATATTGTTAGTAATATTCCAACTGGGCTGAAGCAATTTTTTTTAATTTAATTATCCATACATCATTTTTAGAAAAATCACTAATATCAGATCTGATCGTCAGGCTCTCTCAACCATCATCGCATTATATGTTTTAAAACTACAGAGCTTTGATCATAAAACTAAGCATTTAAATATCATCTTACTAAAACATATTATCGGATGCTGTTATAAAACACATTTTACACCACAAGCATCCAAATTGCATCTTTTCATCTACATAACAGTCACCATCTGCACCAAGTTGCACAATTTTGCTTAGTTTGAGCCTTTGAATATTGAGGTGATATTCTCATACTATATGATGCATCGAATATGATATAAAACAAAAAACACATATGCAAACTTTGTGTCGTAATGATGTGCTGCGTCACAGCTCTACTGGCTCTATATTCATCGTTGCGATTCATCCGCGTAGTATAATTAATGCTCACAAATTCACAAACACACACACATTACAGCCGGAACATCTGTCCTCTGGATCTCTCCTCCAGCCAGAACACACTGCAACCGCATGCACTCGATGATAGATGGTTGATGAAACCCCATCCCGACATCCCTAGTGATCGGAAACGTACGTGTTGTCAAAAAAATACAGGTTGAGGAAGCTACTTAGACACTCAAAAAAATATTTCAGTCTAAACATAAGTTTTATGTAATTTAGTGACATAGCAATTTTCCATCCATTTGGATTACATAGTTTTAACATAAACTAATAAACTCATTGTGATTCATATTTGTCAGTCATACGTAAATGAAATAGGTAAGATTTATGTAATGGTTCACAGGTTAATGAACACTGTTTAGTGGTCATGTGTGTGCACACTACTGAGTTAAAGTACCGTTGAAGCAGTGTCAGAGTTAATGAGATCATTAAGTGATGATTGAGCATTAATGATGAACACCTGCTGTTAACAAGCAGAATCACTGAAGGACCGAGAAACACAAGAACCACAACTGACTTCACAGCCTTCGATAAAGATCAAAGACATTCAATCTCTCACTATTCATATACTCAACTATTACATAAATCTGACCTATTTCATGTACATGTGACTGACAAATATGAATCACATTAAGTTTATTAAGTTTGTTTATGTTAAAACTATGTAATCCAAATGGATGAAAAATTGCTACTGAAAATAAATATTGAAAAAATACAACTATCCAATATAATTTCAAAACAATGCAGTAACAGAACTAGAGCTAGAGCTAAATACTTAATATCTCAAGAATAAGCCAGGTTCAGGTCATCACATGGGACATCGCTTAAGCAGTCAAATGTCATTTGCAAAGCTAAAAGATGCCATTTAAAACTTTTTATGGGGCAAAACTTGACCCCACAGATGGAAGCAGTGCAAGACTTTTTTTATGAGACCCTACGGATGTGCGTGTCACACAGAGCCGAAGCGAACGTCCATCAAAGTGTTCCTCATATTCACAGCGTCACATGCCCTCGTCTAGCGTGGACAGACTCATGCCTGCAGCTGCCGACCGCAGACGCTCAAAACATCTCCGCCCTCGGGACTGAGCTTTCATTTTAATTCTCACCACACCTAATGAATATCTGCTCAGGCTGAAGGCTGTGGTTTTACTTTCACATGTCTACGAGATAAAGGTATCTGGTGTTCACACCACACTGAGGAATAACAAACTAAACCGACGGGTGGTTTTTAAACTCAATGACATGCTCGTTTAGAAAACAAACAAAGAAAAAAAAACATTAAAAATGTACTTCATAAGGCAATAATTTGAATAACTATGATATGTGGTTTCTGAATTAAATTTTCTTTTGATATTTTTAAGAGGCCTCAAGTAAAAACATCCAGGTGGTGCAGCCGTCCCGAGATCGCAAAAAGAATAAAAACTAAACATAATAATCGGAATAAACTTGACTATGTCCTCAAGACAAATTAAATAGCAAATCAGTCTTGTTTTAAAATGTTATTAATATCTGAAAAATATTGCCATGCGCCAAAGCCAGCAAACCCATGGCAAAATTCTAAATTAATTTGTAAAAATAATAATAATAAAAAAATGTAAGGATAATATTATAAAACACTGTTAATAATAATAACACATATTAATAGTAATAAACATTACAGAAAATGTATTGTTATCATAGAGAGATATTATACATAGCCTTGAAGTTTGAAAATTAATAGGCCTTATGGACAGAGAGAACAATAGATTATTATTAATAATAATTATTATTATTTTATATTAACATAATTAAAAATACATATGTAGGGGCTGTGACTATAATAAAAATAAAAATATTGTTTTTAAAAAATAATGAAAAAAAAATTAAAAAAAAAATATAATAATAATAATAATAATAATAATATATTATATATATATATGTGTGTGTGTGTGTATAAATATATATAAAAATATATATTCCAATTTATTAGAATTATATATATATATATATATATATATATATATATATATATGCAAGACTGTAGAAGTACACTGTTTTATTACTCATAACTTCCCGCTGAATACGTTACAGATCACACGCAGTGTAGTTAAAACCACCTGATGCTCAGAGTTTGTTACAGGAGCGTTGACGACACAATACAGCAGTTGTGCGGGTCAGTGGATCATAAACCCATGATATTGCTCTTGGCACTGATCGCCTCCTTTTAACACCTCTTTCTCTGTGTGCTTTACTGTGGGAGGGAAAAGATTACCAAGGAAGTGATGAATTGGAAAGTCTTTTGATTGTCCTCAAGTTAATTTGTCTTTATTGTGGGCAGAAAAGGCTGACAAAGGCAGAAGGGGTAGTCGTCGATTAGGCCTCGTATCTGTCCTGCCTGAACGATTCTCACCTCCGCAGAGGAGGAGGAAAGATCGGACACTTCCCTGCTAATCAATCCTGCAATTACTGCAGGCATCATAAAGCACTGGCGCTCATAAAACCGGCCCTAAAACACACACACACACACACACACACACACACACAATACGGCCCGTTACATCTCTTATCTGACTAAACAGTACCTCCCCTTGCCAAATAATTAAAGACTTGAGCTCATCAGCGTGAATTGATGGGTGCGAGAGAGCTCTGGCCAGCCGGTCTGCAGGTGGACGTCCACAAAACCAGAGCTGAGCCAGCGAAGATGAGCAATTATTAAAGATGAGTGAAGATTAGTAGGCGTGAGGCGATTACATGCCAAACAAATCTCCAGAAAAATTGGAAACTGCTCACTGGACTCAATCCCAGTGTTAAAGCTCGACATTCAGTGTGTTATTGCACTGGGATCGAGTTTGCATCCTGAACCTGCTGAGATTCACTAAACATTCTTTACATCTGAGCTGGCGTACGCATTATATGTTTTAAAACTGCAGCGCTTTGACCATAAAACCAAGCATTTAAATATCATCTCACTAAGACCAATTATTGGCAGACATAAAGTGACGACTGATATTTATATCGTTTTATGTAAGTATTTGCTATTTATTTACATTATAAGCTTTAGAATATCGTATATGAATATCAGCATCTGGACCATATTTTTGCTCACTCTGGGCTTATTGACTCTTCGCAAACAGTTTGATTGACAGGCGATCTGACCAATCATAACCCCGAATCCGACATTTTGTCCGTTAAAGCAGTCAGGGGAGTTAGTAGATTAACGTTGGTGAACTTGATAAACTGTGTGTCTTCACGTCTTTCCGTGCTTGAAACAACATTCCTTCTGATGTTCATTCATGTTTATTTGATGCTATAAATGAACTAGTATGAAGAGATGAGGAGCGACAGCGATCTGTCACGACACTAGACGCTATTTATTGATTAAACTTCTTTAAAAAATTACAATATTTGAAATATGAAACTGTTTCATACGTTGTCAGTGTCCTCTTTGCTCCACGATGTATTTTTCACAGCGTGAGAACATGATGTGTGGCGTGAGAGCGCGTGACTTGTCGGACATAGCAACAGTAACTAAAGGGGGCGGGGCTTTGCGAACGGTCAATTCCTCACCCTCATGTCGTTCCAAACTGTAAGACTTTAGTTCATCCTCAGAACACGAATGAAGATATTTTTGATGAAATCCACGAGCTTTCTGTCCCTCCATAGACTGACTTTGACGGTTCAAAAAGCTCATAAAGAGATTGGAAAACTAATCCATGTGATCCGAGTGGTTTAGTCCAAATTTCCCGAAGAGACTTGATATGATGAACAGATTTAATGTAGGGTTTTACTCACATATAAACATTGATCAGCAAACATAAGCAGATGCTCAACAGAACATGAATGACGCACAAGAACAAACCTCTTCCGGAAGCTCAAACGTGCAAGTTCAAGTTGGTTTGAATGCTGTCAGCTTTCATCAAAAAGATCTTCATTTGTCCCGTAGGTTTGGAGTGACATGTGGGTGAGTAATTAATGACAGAATTTTCATTTTTGGGTGAACTAACCCTTTAAGCCTCATACCTTCTGTTTGAATCATAAGAACGCAAGAAATGTTTGCTCAAGATGAACTTCTTTTGACTTGACATCATTGCTCTCAAATCAAACAGCAAGACGCTATGTAGCAGCCGAAGATCTATTAAAAACACATCTTGACGTGTCTGCATTCTGTGTCTAGATCAGGGGTGTCCAATCCTGCTCCTGGAGAGCCACTGTCCTGCAGAGTTTAGCTCCAACCCCAGTTAAACACACCTGAACCAACTAATCAAGGTTTTCAGGCTTACATGAAACTTCCAGGCAGGTGTTTTGTGGTAAGTTGGAGCTAAACTCTGCAGGACAGTGGCTCTCCAGGAGCAGGATTGGACACCCCTGGTCTAGATGGTTTGAATGCAAGAAGACATCCCGAATGACGACCGAAAGGCATATTTTCAGTACACATTTTTTGCGATCGCCATCTTCACAACGCCGCCTTACAATTCCCCTCGACTTTGCGCGCCTGAAAACGCTGTCTAGATTTAGGAACGTATATATTTCATCCGCAGATTTACTAGAGTACATATAGCACATCACATCTCCAGGGCATTAAAGTGATTTGCACACAAAACTCAGAAGAACTACATAAAGATTCAGAGCTTCACTCGCTGATCATCTACAGTCCGACTTCTGTTCAAACACTTATAAATTCCGGCAGCGGAAACCCAAGAGTTCAATTACAGCGTGTTTGTGTGATTGTTCCTCAGTGTTATTGTTCAGTCTAGACTCATTCGCAGAGAAATAAGAACTTCTATCTGCTTCTCGCACCATTCCCTGTGTCTGTTCGGTCTCTCTGTCATATGGGCATAAACAGAGGCTCGGAAGATAAAAATAAATTAAGTTTCTCTGCTCTGCTGAAGCCTGTAAATAATTAATTGGTTTGTTTCAAAAGAGGATGCAACGCATGTCAAATTTACCCATTGTGCCAGGCGCCGTGATCCTTAGCATTAAAATGCTCATCTTTTTCAACTGTGTTGTGAAAGGCCTCTTTTTCACACGAGAGAGGAAACACGCATGTATATTGTATGTCACATCAGTTTTAGTATGCAAAGGGTTACCATGTCTTTCTCAGTTTGACACCCACTTGTAAATAAACATAGCGCTCCTGAAACGGGCACAGATTTCATGGTGATTCGAAAATCACATATTATTAACGCTTATGAAACATGATGAGAGAACCGTGAGTCACATCGCAAACCACAACAATGGCTAAATAATGAAACTATTTCGAGCGATCCGAGAAAAAGTGCGACTGGCACGATGACGAATACCTTTCAGAAGCGCGAAAGAGACTGTATTAATATCCTCCATCTGAAAGTGACTAGTAGATAAGTAAATGTGACGTGTTGTAATAGCTCAAGAGAAAGACTCAGTGCTAATTAGGACGTGCGCTTTGATGTTCGCTTCAAATCAAATCCCACAGACGCACCAGTGTCCTCTCCAATAACATCACAAGACGCTCTTCAGCGAGACAGATGCTGGCTAATTTGATTTAACACTGGTGTTTTAGAAGTGAATAAACATGCTCATTCATTACGATCAGGTTACGTGATGCTGTTGCTTATTGCACACGCTTCGACTTTTCACTCTGTGAATCGCATTAAACAATTACAAATTCGTCTAAAGCTTAAAGGACTCGTGCTCGTGCGAACAGAAGTTGAGGCCAGAGGTCAGCGGAGGAACTTTTACTCATCTGTAATCCTGCCTCAACATCCACGGCGCTCAACTAAAGGTCGATTCAAGGAAACTGTTCTTGCAATTAGCCAACCGTAACAGCTCTGAATCAAAGAGCATTCGTTATATTAATAATATTGTGTCCTCTGACTCAAAGCACCTCAGCATGTCCTCGCACACCATTCCACAAACTGCAGCAGAAGATTGCATTAAACAATTATTTTCAATGAAACGGGCCCGATTCTGTCCTAGTCTACGGGGTTGTGCAGCGTTCAGAAATAAATGTATTGTGATTTTGAATTGAAGTAGCAAACAGGATAAATTTGAATGTAAGATTCAAATAAAATTCAAATAAATTCATGTAACTCTTGATTAGAAAACAAATGTGACCAAGACAACCTCTCAATGTTGATTTTACAAAGCCTTGTATGAAAGTTTAGACAGACATACATAGATGGATGGATAGATAGATAGATAGATAGATAGATAGATAGATAGATAGATAGATAGATAGATAGATAGATAGATAGATAGATAGATAGATAGATAGATAGATAGATAGATAGATAGATAGATGAATGGAAGGATGATAGATAGATGGATGGATGGAGGGAAGGAGGGATAGATGGATGGAGGGAAGGAGGGATGGATGGATGGATGGATGGATGGATGGATGGATGGATGGATGGATGGAAGAAGGGATAGATGGATGGATGGATGGATGGATGGATGATGGATGGATGGAAGAAGGGATAGATAGATGGATGGATGGATGGATGGATGGATGGAGGGAGGGAGGGATGGATGGATGGATGGATGGATGGATGGATGGAAGAAGGGATAGATGGATGGATGGATGGATGGATGGATGGATGGATGGATGGATGGATGGATGGATGGATGGAAGAAGGGATAGATGGATGGATGGATGGATGGATGGATGGATGGATGGATGGATGGATGGATGGAGAGAAGGAGGGATGGATGGAGGGAAGGAGGGATGGATGGATGGATGGATGGAAGAAGGGATAGATGGATGGAGGGAAGGAGGGATAGATGGATGGAGGGATAGATAGATAGATAGATAGATAGATAGATAGATAGATAGATTCTATCTATTCAGACTTTTATTAATTAATATTTTTTACAAATATAAAGAAGTTTCAGCAGAGTCTCATGAAGGTCCCACAACTGTTTAAGATGTTTTAATATAGAGTAATTAGTCACATGCCGTACTTCTGGGGAACAACGATCATGAACACTAAATGAGTTCAGGGAAAAATAAAACGGCACAAAAAGTTGATTGCGTCTGTCCAACTCCATATTAAACACTCTCTCTTCAACTAATTTAAAAACTGTTATAGCAGGCATAAAATTAACAGTATGTGCAATTTCATTTCTTCTGTAGCCAACAGAAATTTAATTACTGGACCCGGTCTTATCGTGTCTTATCAAACAGGTCATGTAACAAACCAGATCTGGCACATTTTGTACTTTATCTGAATTAGAAATCAAAAGCCAGTGGAAATGTCCAGACTTCACAGAACATGCAGTTCTGCTCATAGAAACCTAGTTTGCTAGTACGTGTCTCACACTAAACTAAAAAAATCTCTTTTAAAGATCTCATGTTTTTCGCAGACATTTCATAAATAATGACAAAGAAATGCCACGTAACACAATAAACAAAACGAACATTTTTGCAGCAAACACTCCAACTCATTTTTACAGTGCAACCCTAAACTTTGGCAAACTAGTTCTTCCTCAAAAGCGAATCTTGTACCTTAAACAAGTAAAAATGTTGCTCCCTGACTTCTGGAAGTAGCATAACGGCAGGCAATCAGACCAGAGGTGCATATTTTGGGATGCAAATGAGACGGTCATCGAGCGCCCGTGAGCTGCTGCCTGCGGCGACACTAAACGCCGCTGTTCGTCTGCTGCACCTGTGCAGTGAAACATGATCCAGAGACGTCTTTAAAGAGCTTTACCAGCGCAATAAACCCGAATCACTTCATTTGATCTCTTGGCCCGAGACATGAGGTCTGTGAGAGACACAGAAACACAAGTCTGTGAAACTGGATCTTCAGCCATTTCCTGTTCCTGTCGCCACAATCGCCATGACAATTACTACTACATGACACGAGCGCAGGCCAACAGCCCGGCCGACCCTCGGCGCTCCTCTCTGATCAATAAAACATCCATCGCCTCCTCGATCTGCTCGGGGCTTAATTTCATAACAGCCGCATCGCTCAGGTAGTGGGTTGGAGGTCAAATGCTCATGGGAATTAAATTTGAATGACTACATAATGTTCAAGGACTGATGCTATAAATACAACTCTCTCTATGGCTGAGTGTGATCATGTTGGGTTCGAGAGCTGATATGAAGCACTGAGCGGGACGAGAATGAACAAACAGAATGGGAAATGATCGTACTGTATGCCTGAAACCCAACGGGAAAACCAGATGCGACATCTGAGGGGAGGAATGCCACGTATATATGCATTTATTTACACTACCGATCAAAAGTCTGTAATAGTTAAAGGGGTCCTTGATTGTGATTTCACTTTTTTAACTTTAGTTAGTGTGTAATGTTGCTGTTTGATCATAAACGACATCTGCAAAGTTCAATGCAAAGGGAGATATTTTCTTTTACAGAAATCGCTTTTTAAGGACTACAACAAACGGCTGGGAGGGACTACAACGAGCTTCTTCCTGGGTTAGTGACATCACAAACCCCGAAATTGACATAAACCCCGCCCCCGAGAACACGCAACAAAGCGGGCGGGGCCATGTTGGGCAGTTCAGTCACAAAATAAAGTCAAACAATCACCATGTGTCGACTCACGCTCATATTTCACATCACTAGGAGGCCAGAAATTGACGACAAGAAACTGTTGAAAAAATTTAAAATCTTTTATCCTTATCGTCCATAACGGGACTTTTTGCATTAACTTCGTCTGTAGGCTAAAACAAAACAAAGTAGGGCATAGCAATAAACACAATTAAACCGGATAAAACAACCATTTAGCCATTAAAAACACGAAAAACACGAAAAACATGAAAGGGGAAAGGGGTCCGGGAGCAGCAGCTCATTTGCATTTAAAGGGACACACAAAAATCTCTCACACCCAAATAGGGGCAAATTTGACAAGCTATAATAAATGATTTGTGGGGGATTTTGAGCTGAAACTTCACACACATTCTGGAGACACCAGAGACTGACATTACATCTTGTGAAAAGGTTTATAATAGGTCTCCTTTAAGATTTTTGAATGTTTTTAAAAGAGTAGGGACATATAGAGTATGTTCAATAAAACAGTAAAAATGATGAAATATTACTACAATTTAATATAGCTGTTTTCTATGTGAATATCTAGTGAAATGCAATTCATCCCTGTGATCATTACTCCATTCTTCAGTCACATGATCCTTCAGAAACCATTCTAATATTCTAAAATGGTTAAATTACACCTTAAAACAATAGATCATACTGCAAACAATGCCAAGATCATGGGTTTGATTTGCAGGAAATGTTAACATGCAAACCATCAATACAATATTTGAGTGTATGAATTACATGCCAACGCTTTATATTCAGGAAAGGTATTGTAACGAATCTGCTCTGTCACCTTTCACCCACTTACCACCAGAGGTCGCCCTTCCACATCATGGACTCTGTTACACAAACTTAACTGTTACACATTACCTTGATTCAATTACATTCACACCTCACCCCTATAAAAGCACCACTCACTCACACCCACGTTGCGAAGTATTGTTAATCCTGTATTACAATTCCGAGCGTTATATACTTGTTTTGTCTGCCTGTTTCCCGTTTTGTTGTTTATCTGCCCGCCTTTCGACCATTTGCCTGGATTATTACTACGAGTTTGCCTTTCCCCTGTTGATCCTGTTTGCTATTGAGTTGGCCATTGCCTGTACGACTACGTTTTGGTATTAAAGCTGCACTTGGATCTTATTTGCTGACTTGCTCATCACTACAGGTATTTTTTTAAATCAATAATCCTAGGTATATGTAATAATTATCAATTACTTTGCAAATACCACTACTTTTTAAAAAAAAAAAAAAGTAAGTCACTTTGGATAAAAGCATCCGCCAAATGCAGACATGCGAAAGCCAAATACACATTGTTCTCATATGCATTTTAAATCTAAAATATTGTTGTTAAAATTAAAAAGAAAAAAAAATTGTGGACATGCTTTGTGTCAACTACCCACCTATGTTGCATATTTAAGGTTGGGTGTTCATTTAAATCATTAATTTTAAGTATAAGCGATAATTATTGAGTACTTCGCAAATAGCACTAATACAAAAAAAGAGATAAATGTAATACACGGAATACCATGGAAACACTGAAAATGCAGTGTTTGTTACTTATTCTAGAGCACAACAACCTGTTTCCCCATTTCAAATGGCTTCGATGCACAAACACACACACACACACACACACACACTATTGAAAGGAAGAGATTTGGATGACTCAGAAACACATGACCCACACACACACACACAGCCATTACACACCAGTTTAACAGCCCATCCGTCTTGAATGCTCCGCCGCTCGTGTACCATCAATTCAACATCATCTCCTCTCTTCCTTCTGCTCCTATTACACCTCCCTAATTGTTTTTCTGACCTCCAAGGAGTAAAACTCTGCAAAATGACTGAGGCTTGAAATGAACATCCGTGCGCTCTTAGAACGGCAGCGCGACGTGAGCGCGTTTATCTGCCTGCGTGTGTGTGTGTGTGTGTGTGTGTGAGTGTGAGGGGCGACCAGGCCTCTATGATGACACATTTCTGCATGTTTTCAATCTCTAGCTTCAGACCGATTCGGTCGGCAACGAGGGTCACGTCGTGTACCGCACTCCGTTATGGCTGTATAACTTTTCCGCACAGCTGATTTTCCACAGACAAATATAAGGAATCTATCAGATGGTAAATAGAGAACACATGAGCGTAATAGATGTCACAGCGAGCCCTGCAGAAAACACTCATCCAGACCCTGGTAGGAATCCGTTTGACTGGCTGTTTTTGCTATTGACAAATCAAAAATGCTCAAACTGTGGAAGCCCGTTCCCGCCACTGTTGAGAAAAAAAAATTCCGTAAGTCATAATAATGAGAAAATTTCTCATAATAATGACTTGACATCTCATAATAATGACTTAGTATCTCATAATAATGGCTTAGTATCTCATAGTAATGACTTAGTATCTCATAATAATGACTTAGTATCTCATAATAATGACTTAGTATCTCATAATAATGACTTAACATCTCATAATAATGACTTAACATCTCATAAGAATGACTTAGTATCTCATAATAATGACTTAGTATCTCATAGTAATGACTTAACATCTCATAATAATGACTTAGTATCTCATAGTAATGACTTAGTATCTCATAATAATGACTTAACATCTCATAAGAATGACTTAGTATCTCATAATAATGACTTAGTATCTCATAGTAATGACTTAACATCTCATAATAATGACTTAGTATCTCATAATAATGACTTAGTATCTCATAATAATGGCTTAGTATCTCATAGTAATGACTTAGTATCTCATAATAATGACTTAGTATCTCATAATAATGACTTAGTATCTCATAATAATGACTTAACATCTCATAAGAATGACTTAGTATCTCATAATAATGACTTAGTATCTCATAGTAATGACTTAACATCTCATAATAATGACTTAGTATCTCATAGTAATGACTTAGTATCTCATAATAATGACTTAACATCTCATAATAATGACTTAGTATCTCATAATAATGACTTAGTATCTCATAATAATGACTTAGTATCTCATAATAATGACTTAGTATCTCGTAATAATGACTTAGTATCTCATAGTAATGACTTAGTATCTCATAATAATGACTTAGTATCTCATAATAATGACTTAGTATCTCGTAATAATGACTTAGTATCTCGTAATAATGACTTAGTATCTCATAATAATGACTTAACATCTCATAATAATGACTTAGTATCTCATAATAATGACTTAGTATCTCATAGTAATGACTTAACATCTCATAATAATGACTTAGTATCTCATAATAATGACTTAGTATCTCATAGTAATGACTTAGTATCTCATAATAATGACTTAGTATCTCATAATAATGACTTAACATCTCATAATAATGACTTAGTATCTCATAGTAATGACTTAGTATCTCATAATAATGACTTAACATCTCATAATAATGACTTAGTATCTCATAATAATGACTTAGTATCTCATAATAATGACTTAACATCGCATAATAATAATGACTTAGTATCTCATAATAATGACTTAGTATCTCATAATAATGACTTAGTATCTCATAATAATGACTTAGTATCTCGTAATAATGACTTAGTATCTCATAGTAATGACTTAGTATCTCATAATAATGACTTAGTATCTCATAATAATGACTTAGTATCTCGTAATAATGACTTAGTATCTCGTAATAATGACTTAGTATCTCATAATAATGACTTAACATCTCATAATAATGACTTAGTATCTCATAATAATGACTTAGTATCTCATAGTAATGACTTAACATCTCATAATAATGACTTAGTATCTCATAATAATGACTTAGTATCTCATAGTAATGACTTAGTATCTCATAATAATGACTTAGTATCTCATAATAATGACTTAGTATCTCATAGTAATGACTTAGTATCTCATAATAATGACTAAGTATCTCATAATAATGACTTAACATCTCATAATAATGACTTAGTATCTCATAATAATGACTTAGTATCTCATAATAATGACTTAGTATCTCATAATAATGACTTAGTATCTCATAATAATGACTTAACATCTCATAATAATGACTTAGTATCTCATAATAATGACTTAGTATCTCATAATAATGACTTAACATCTCATAATAATGACTTAGTATCTCATAATAATGACTTAGTATCTCATAGTGATGACTTAGTATCTCATAATAATGACAACATCTCATAATAATGACTTAGTATCTCATAGTAATGACTTAGTATCTCATAGTAATGACTTAGTATCTCATAATAATGACATAGTATCTCATAATAATGACTTAGTATCTCATAATAATGACTTAACATCTCATAATAATGACTTAGTATCTCATAATAATGACTTAGTATCTCATAATAATGACTTAGTATCTCATAGTAATGACTTAACATCTCATAATAATGACTTAGTATCTCATAATAATGACTTAGTATCTCATAGTGATGACTTAGTATCTCATAATAATGACAACATCTCATAATAATGACTTAGTATCTCATAGTAATGACTTAGTATCTCATAGTAATGACTTAGTATCTCATAATAATGACATAGTATCTCATAATAATGACTTAGTATCTCATAATAATGACTTAACATCTCATAATAATGACTTAGTATCTCATAATAATGACTTAGTATCTCATAATAATGACTTAACAACTCATAATAATGACTTAGTATCTCATAATAATGATTTAACATCTCATAATAATGACTTAGCATCTCATAATAATGACTTAGTATCTCATAATAATGACTTAGTATCTCATAGTAATGACTTAGTATCTCATAGTAATGACTTAGTATCTCATAATAATGACTTAGTATCTCATAATAATGACTTAACATCTCATAATAATGACTTAGTATCTCATAATAATGACTTAGTATCTCATAATAATGACTTAACATCTCATAATAATGACTTAGTATCTCATAATAATGACTTAACATCTCATAATAATGACTTAGTATCTCATAATAATGACTTAGTATCTCATAATAATGACTTAGTATCTCATAGTAATGGCTTAGTATCTCATAATAATGACTTAGTATCTCATAATAATGACTTAGTATCTCATAGTAATGGCTTAGTATCTCATAATAATGACTTAGTATCTCATAATAATGACTTAACATCTCATAATAATGACTTAGTATCTCATAATAATGATTTAGTATCTCATAATAATGACTTAGTATCTCATAATAATGACAACATCTCATAATAATGACTTAGTATCTCATAGTAATGACTTAGTATCTCATAATAATGACTTAACATCTCATTATAATGACTTAGTATCTCATAATAATGAATTAGTATCTCATAACAATGACTTAACATCTCATAATAATGACTTAGCATCTTTAACTTAATAAAAAAATATATATATTTTTTATTAAGTTAAAGATACTAAGTCCTTATTATGAGAAAGTTTCTCATTATTATGACTTATGGAATTTTTTTTTTTTTCTCAACAGTGGCGGGAACGGGCTTCCATATCAAACTGATCTTGATATTTCGCTCAGAATAAAAGACCTCTGAGATGGAGCTGATATCATTCACTCAAAAGAGGTCTAAATTTAATATCGCATACCATTGCAAAGCTTTTTTCCCCCAAATGCGTGGAAATCTTGTGAGTAAATGATGACAGATTGATTATTTTTGGATGAACTATGCCTTTAAGCATATTGAGAATGGTTCTCGTGTAACACGGTCTGTTCACGGGGCGACAAACAGTCTGCGAGAGATAAACAAATATATGAAGGCCACAGTCTGCTGCCCTTTTATCGCCTCATCTAAACACACAGTGTGATTTAGTCACGATGTGGAAGGCGCCTTACTTGTGTAATTGGAGACTGGTGAGGTTATTACTGAATATAATGAGACATCTTTCTACATTTAACGGCTTTACGGGAGCGTCTATAAAGATGCATTAAAAGAGCAAAGAGCAAAACATGCGCTACTCCAGAGCGACGGCAAAGAGAAAGTGTGCTGATTAAAGGCTTTATATCCTGTGACTGCATTCTGCTGAAAAGTTGATCCAGATACCGTGTGTGAATTTATATGGATGTGCTAGATTAATTACCTTAGCAGATGCATATTTGCATGTTTACTTAATTATGTAAAGCCTCACAATATGGTCCATAATTTAAAATTTTGGAAAAGAGTGTGTGAGGTGACGAAAGTCTCTATTTGCAAGACTAAATACTCTTCATATTTGAAAAAACAAAATGAGCCTTTATTAAAACTAAATGGCAAAAACAACTAGTTTTGATATTGTTAATGAAAAAGCATTAATTTAAAAAAAATTCAGAAATCAAAATGGAAAAATTTATTGAAAAACTTAACATTTATGTATATATAAAATGATTAATCATGATTAATCGCATCCAAATTGAAAGTTTGTTTATGTAATATAACTGTATGTACTGTGTATATTTATTAAGTATCTATAAACATATATAATAAGTATTATATATTTGTAAATAATTTATATATATATATATATATGAATATAATTTTGTAAAATATATACATGCATGTGAGTGTATTTATATATTCAAAATAAATACACACAGTACATTATGTAAATATATATTTTGGATGCCATTAATCACAATTAATCATTTGAGAGCACTAATATATAATATATACACACACACACACACACGTATATATATATTATTGTATATGTTTTAATAAATATAAATTTAATATATATAAATATTTATCACATGAAAAACTTAAACATAATTTTTTTTATAATAATTAGATAATAATAATAATAATAATAATAATTGAAATATATAATTAAAGACAAAAGAACATATTTAAAACAAACAAAAAAGAATATTTTAACGGTGTATTATATTAATTATTATAGTGATTATTAAAATGTGTTAAGCACAATTAAATTAATGTATGACTAAAAATGGTCTTCAGTTTAGTTGCAGATTTAATATACGATCGATGGGTTTATTGTTGTTGGTTTTTTTTTAACCAATGTGAAATACCACAGCAAATGTAGATCGACTCCGTCGTGTGTGTGAAAGTGAAGCGTTTTCTGCCGGTTCACACAGGTATTGAACGTTGCGATTTGGTTTGAGACGATAGAGCTGTTAAAGAGCAGCAATCGCACACGTACGTCAGGTTTGTGTCCTTTCTAATGGTCTTGAGCTTCTGACACTGACCTGAGCTCCTGTGAGCTCCTGACAGAACGAGCCCTCGGCGCTTCTCTTCTCAGCTCACAGATCGCTTCCTCAGGGACTCCTTTACTTCCTCTCCCACACTCCAATTCAGAATTTAGAGGTTTCCATTTTAGATTTGGTGGTGGTAAAAAAATGTGGAGCGTTGGACTTGGATTCACAGCTAAAACATAATATCTAAATATCTAATTTGTAAATTGAAAAATAAAAAAAAATAATATAACGTCCAACTGTTTTCCAGGCGTTCATTATATTAAAAATAAACAAACAAATAAATAAAAAAACGTGTCCAATCATCGATTTTATAAGCATAAATATTTAAATAATTCAATAAAAAATTAAATTAAATATAGGCAACCATTTCCAGTCTTTTGTGATAGTCAAAAACATAAAAAATAAATAAACAGAATTAAATAATACATTTTATGATTATTGTTTTTCTATTAAAAGCATTCTGTTCCTTTTTAAGAGACATAAAACACTAAAAAGACACTTGGATGTACATCTCTTGGCTCAAATATTTATCAGGCAAAAAATAAAAATTCCGTTTGGATTTGGTGATGATAAAAAAGGACGAAAGTTCAGGAATCGCTGCATTAGGACGCCCCACGTTCATTTCTTAAACACATTTTTACATAAAATCTCACAGGAAGTTCTGCATCACTGCAGGTTTTTGATTCAGCAAAGCCCAGGGCAGATTAAACACAGAACATTATTCCTGATGGCATTCACACCGTGACGCCGCATCCACACGCTCTCACCAGCTGCTTCCAACGCTCCACACATTCCTGACCGGCGACACCTAACCTTCAGCGGCACAAAACCTAACGCAAAACAGCGCGCTCGAATCAAAAGCCTTTATGCGACGATTCAGAATAAGCCACAGCCATGTATCAAAGCCGCCCGGTGGAATGTGAGAGGCACACGTGTGTTCGAGAGCTTGACCTTGCGTGCCCGAAGCAATAAAGGCCGTTGGAGTCTAGACCGAGAAGAGGGCCGGCGGTCCTTGGTGGCTCGTTGTTGATGAGCCACCGTTTTTTATCTCCTCTGTGTTCTCTGGGACGGCTTCAGTAATCACTCAAAAAGCTACAAAGAGGCGGTAGTCTCCTCTACTGTGACCCCTGTGATAGCGCCACCAAATCCCTGATGATGGAGCGTCCGGAGCACAACGGGACAAATAATGAGAGGAGCTTCCTGTCGAGGACAGGAAATTGGAGGCGGCGGGTGAGACTTGGAGGCTTAGCAAAAACATAATATCTAAATATTTTCCAGTCTTTGATGATATTCAAAAGCATAAAAAATTAAGAATGAAATAAAATAAAAACATAAACATACAAAAATGGAATAAATAAATAGTTAAAATATATCTAAAAAAAAAATTCCAGTCTTTGATGATGTGAAAGAATATATAAGAATATTAAAAAATATATATTAAAATAAATACATGAATGAAAATCGGACTATTTTTCAGTCTTTGATTATATAAATCTTTTTTTTTTTAATTAAACAAAAGTTAAATAAATACATACATATATTAAAAAACTAACTAACTAAATAAATGAATAAAAACTAAAATATAATATCTACATATTTTCTTGTTTTTGATGATCTTCAAAATCAAATAAAAAAATTAAATATATAAATATTTTTCAGACTCTGATGACATTGAAAAACATAAAAAAATTAATTAAACCTGAAAAAATAGCTCAAATATAATGTTTTAATATTTTTCAGTCTTTGATGAAATTCAAAAGCATAAAAATGTGAGAAATTAAATAAAATAAAACAGAGAAAAATAATAAATATTTTGCTGTCTTTGATTACAATGTTAAAAACATAAAAAATAATTAAAAATCAAATAAATAAATAATAGCAAAAACATACCTAAACAATTTCCAATTTTTGATGATACATATATAAAACGTATTTTTAAAATAAATAAATGGAAAACTGACTATTTTACAGTCTTTGATGATATAAATAAATAACATTTCTTAAATACTTCTTTAAAAAAACTATATTATAATATCTACATATTATATTTTCATATATATATATATATATATATATATATATATAAAACAAGATATCTAAATATTTTTAAAACTTTTATGATATTCAAAAACATAAAAAACTATTAAATAAAATTTAAAAAAATAATAGATCTAACTAACTAAATAAATAAATAATAGCAAAATATAATATCAACATATTTTCCGGTCTTTGTTGATATTCAAAAACAAACAAAAAATATATATAATTAAATAATATCAACATATTTTCCAGTCTTTAATCAAATCCAAAAACATAAAATACAATTAAATAACTAACAAACCAAAAACTAATTGAAGAACTTTATAAATAACAGCTGAAATGTAACATATCTAAATATTTTCCAGTCTTTGACGAAAATATTCTAAATGAATACATTCTGCTCTTTGCTGATATTCAAAAACAGACCGCAGTGTTTGTGCTCCAGACAAGGATCGCGAGTCACCAGGATCACAGAGACGTCACACAACAACTTAAATAAACACTCGAGCTGCTGACGCACTCAAATCTCTGACTGCATGCTTAGAAAGAGCCGATTCCTGGAAATGAATCAAGCCGTATCACCACTTTTACCACCAAGATTAGAGACATTAAAATATCTTCTGCTGTGAGTGCAAACAGAGCGTAAAACTAGCCAGCCGAACCTTAAAAAAACATTACATATCATTATTACTCAAAATACAGAGTAACATGCCATGCTAAATGTGGGTTTCTCAATTAAAAATGGAACAATCTGCACATCCGTCAGCCTCAGATGTGGGACGTTTGTTCAGACGGCAGACTGACTACCGTTTCGCCTCTCACAGGTGTGAATGTGGTGCGACTCAGGTGTTAATGTGTGTGTGTGTAATACTCAACGGTACCCTAGTATAATGTCAGACTAAATTAAACCACATTCCCGGCTTGCCTCATTGTTTCTCCTTATGGAGGACTCTCCTTCCCAAAATCATCTTACACACACTCACACACACTCACACACACTCATGTCACACTGCAATCACGCCAGCTGGGAATGTTCAAGAGTGTGGCTCCCAAAAGCCCAATGCAATTGCCCTGTTATTGTCCATTCATACGCCACTTGAATGTGTGTGTGTGTGTGTGTGTGTAGCTCTGTTCCAAAACCTACCTAGACAGCATTGTAAGGCATCAGCGGCTGATGCTTTTAACCTACAAGTTCAAAGACAAATTATTCATCAACTACCCAAATATACGTTTCAGTTCTGAATTTCAATAAACACCTACGGTCAAGACGATCTGAGCATCAGAATGGAGAGGAAAAGGTGATTTAAATAACGTGGCTGTAGGTGCCAGACGGGCTGGTCTGAGTGTTTCAGAAACTGCGGATCTACTGGGATTTTCATGCATAAGCATCTCTAGAGTTTACAGAGAATGGTCTGAAAAAGAGAAAATATCCAGTGAGTGAAAATGCGTTGGTCAGGGAGAGAATGAGCAGACTGGTTCAACTGACAGAAAGGCAACAGTAACTCAAATAAGCTCTCGCTACAGAAACGCACAACCTTGAAGCAGATGAGCTCCGGCTGCAGAAGACACTGAAACCGAGGCTCACCGGTGTAGCACGCAGCTGACGCTCATCATCTCTCGCGTCACCGGCCTCGCGCCGTTCCCTCTCGGCTCTCGCCCGCCCTGCTCGTCACATACCCCCATCCATGGAAGCACAAGGAGCGACAAAGATGAGAGAGGGGAGAGAGGAAAAAAAAAAATTCTTGGTCCGGTTCCCAGACACACTGCCGCTCGGTCCTCAGCCAGCCGAGAGGCTCTTCCTCGCGGTGCCATGCAATGGTACTGGACGCTCGGTGGACGGCCCGATCCTCCTCCGCCCCCTGGCGGCCGGCGATGGCTCCTCTGACTGAGGGTAGCCGGCAGCGAGTCCGCCGTTCCCTGCTCCTCCCCCATCATGGCGGCAGGCAGCAGGCTCCGGCCCATGGCGAACGGCGGCGACTCCTCCGCTCCCTCCTGGACGGCAGTCACCCCACCTCGTCCCAGGGGCACGGCAGCAAGCTCTCCGTCCCACCTGTTGCTCAGTCGCTCCAGCACCACCGACCTCCTCAGCACCGCGATCCCCCTCAGCAGCGAGGGCTCTTCGACAGTGTGTCCCTCCTTCCTCCCGGGTTTCGGCACCAATGTAACACAGTTCTTAGGAAGGGGAAGAAGGAGGCGGGAACCAGCGAACGTTCAACAACTTTTAATTATAAAATAACCAAACAATAAAACGAAAGTAAAATGACGGTAGTTCCTCACGGCGACTGCCGCCCACACAAACAAAATAAAACACAACATAAAGTCCAGGCCTGGTCCTCTCTCGTCCTTCACTGTTGTCGATCCTCTTTTATGCTTCCGGAGGTCCTCCGCGAGAGATACGAGACCGGTGTAGCGCGCAGCTGACGCTCATCATCACTCGCGTCACCGGCCTCGCGCCGTTCCCTCACGGCTCTCGCCCGCCCTGCTCGCCACACTGGACAATAGAAGACTGGACAATAGAAATGACTCTTCGAAATGACCCCGAATGCACTATTTTGTCCGACAAAGCAGTCAGGGGAGTTAGTAGATTAACGTTGGTGAACTTGATAAATTGTGTGTCCTCACGTCTTTCCCCGCTTGAAACTTCCTTCTGATGTTCATTCATGTTTATTTGATGCTATAAATGGACTAGAGATGAAGAGATGATCGGTTCACGAGGAGCTACAGCGATCTGTCACGACACATTAAACACACACTAGACGCTATTTATTGATTAAACTTCTTTAAAAAATTACCATATGTGAAATCTGAAACGGTTTCATTTGTCTGTCGAAGCGTTGTCAGTGTCCTCTTTGCTCCAGGATGTATTTTTCACTGCGTGAGAACATGATGTGTGGCGAGAGAGCGCAAAGCAACTGTAACTAAAGGGGGCGGGACTTTGCGAAGGGTCAATTTGGCATAAACGACATGAAAGCATGGATCCATCCTGCCTTGCATCATCGGTGGTGTAATGGTGAGTAAGATATTTTCTTTGCGTACTTTGGGCTTCTTAGTACCAATTGACGCTTCGCAGGGAGCTTGATTGACAGGCAATCTAACCAATCATAATGGCAAATCCAATAAAATAGCTTTGGGATGTGCTGGAACAGGATATTCGCATCATAAGTGTGCAACATGCATATTAATAATGGCCTAATGGTGAGGGAGTCGGGCTTGTAACCTGAAGGTTGCCGGTTCGATTCCCACGCTGGCAGGAATTGAAAGTGGGGATTGTGAATGAACAGCACTCTCTCCACCTTTGATACCATGCTTAACCCCTAATTGCCTCACTTGTAAGTCGCTTTGGATAAAAGCGTCTGCTAAATGTAAATGTAAATGTAAATTTCCAACATCCTAAGCTCTCTATTGACATCGATTGTGTGCTGTGCTTGTTGCCTATGCAGAGCTCATTTCAATCCAGTTAAGATGCAGTTTTGTAAGGCAGCTCACCATGTAGGCAGCAAACAGCACGGCGGCTCACCAGGTTTTGGAACAGAGTTAGAGAAAGTAGAGAAAATGTGGAATTTATTACAAGAAATAAGAGCATGCAAGTCGGATCCGTAACAGTCTGCGCGTCCTGCTGTGATCGTGTGCCTGTGTGATGCTTCTTCAACAACACGTGTGATTATATTCCTGGAATGTACCACAAATTACACCCAGCTTTCCTCTCTCACGTACAATATGGCAGTGAAGGCAGGAACAAAATGATCTTCTTAAAAACATCACCTGGACCCGCAGTCGCCCCGGGACCAATAAAAGCTGTGCACTAGAGCTAGAGCGGGTCACGCGGACACAAACACATCAATCAGGAATGAACACAAGACGAGCTGCAGGAGGAAACGAATGAAATCTCACTGATATCAAGTCGTGAGATTAAATACAGAGCAAACTGAAGCCTTCGCCTTCTCTTCAACTAAACAACAAGATCAGTTTATTGGAAGAGATTCATTCAGAGAATAAACCTGTAAAGCCTGACATATGAAGTAATAGTCTGAAAAATCTAACTGGGTTTTGAGGGAGGAAAAATCGCAAATTTATTCAGAGACTCAAACTGAGCACACATAAGCACTTTTTTTTATGGACAAAGCGTAAGTGCAAAGTTTTTATTGTATCAAATATGAAACAGTAGGCTTTATAATGAACTGGATATTTACTCGACTCTTTCTATTCACACTTCACATGCATGTGGTTTATTATAAAGCAGGTCCAGCTCTGAACACCAAGTCGGTGTTTAGTGAAGGGTGAGCGAGGACAAATGCACTAAAAGCTTCAGTAAAGAAAGTAAAGCTTGATAAAGTCAGAGGGCCGGTCCATCAAGAACCCACATGCCAGTCAGACCTGAATCTCCGCCAACACATCCGTCATGTCAGTAGAGGACACATGGATTCAACGCCTTGCCAGCTGGACAGACTGTTCGCTCCACCCACAACCTCTCACGGACACCTGCAGACGGACACGCATCCCAGCAGCACCTCGCAGGACGACTGGGCACTAATATCAAACACTACATCACCTGAACGCTCTTCTATTTCATTATAGACTGTAGCTAATTATATTACAAATAAAAGCACTGCTGCTCAAAAAGACATGAAAGAAATGAATACTTTTATTCAGCAAGCATGCAATAAATGAGCAAAAATTAGATCTATAATGTCGCAAGAGATTTCTATATTAAACAAATGCTTTCTATTTGTGACGAGCAGGGCAGTGACGCGAGTGATGATGAGCGTCAGCTGCGCGCTACACCGGTCTCGTGTCTCTCACGGAGGAGCTCCGGAAGCATGAAAGAGGAGCGACGACGGTGAAGGACGAGAGAGGACCAGGCATTGGATTTTATGTTGTGTTTTTATTATGCTTGTGTGCCATTTTACTTTCGTTTTGTTGTTGGTTTATTTATTTGATTAAAAGTTATGTTTAACGTTCGCCGCTTCCCGCCTCCTTCTTCCCGTACCTATGAACTGTGTTAAACTATTCATCAAAGAATCCTGGAAAATAAAATTGATCACAGTTTCCACCAAAAGTTTCAACATTGATAATAATTTCGGCGAATTCTTAATGATAATGATTTCTGAAGGATCATGTGACACTGAAGACTGGAGTAATGATGCTGAAAATTCAGCTTTGATCACTGGAATAAATTGCATTTCACTATATATTCACTTAGAAATCAGTTATTTTAAATTGTAATAATTTTACACAATTTATACTGTAGTTTTGATCAAATAAATGCAGCCTTAGTGAGACTTCTTTCAAAAATGAGATGTTTTGAACAGCAGTGTACAGCACATCAAGACATATTTTGCATTCATAGATGATTAAATAATAATTTATATCCACCAAAATTAACAATGCACGCTAATGAACAGTAATGTTTACCTATATTTTTACTTAAAGGTGCACTATTTAGTGGCCCTCTAGTAGTTACGCTACAGACAAAACTGCATGAATTTTGTGGAAGAACATTGTTGGTTGTGCTTCAGCTCAGTGCGGATGAATATGAGCCTTCACAAGAGAAAATGCTTTACGATGAACTCTGTTAGAGAGCGACAGAGCAATTTTTGCAGGGTAAGACAAAAACAGATTTTCGAAAAAGGATGTATGAATGTTCTCTTTTTTTAACTTTCTAAATATATATAAAGAATATGAAAAATGCCATACAGTGATTAGAACAGGGAGCTGGAACTGAGTTCAAAAAGTCTCTCTCTCTCTCTCTCTCTCTCTCTCTGTCTCTCTCTCTCTGTCTCTCTCTGTCTCTCTCTCTCTCTGTCTCTCTCTGTCTCTCTCTGTCTCTCTCTCTCTCTCTCTCTCTCTCGATCTTAATGCTCTGATTCTCATGAAACAAGAAAGGACTGCAGAACTATGGCTTTAGGAACCGTAATGGCCACGTTCGAACTGAACCTGCACCTCCAGCTGTTCGAGTCGCAGTACCCACAGAGCTTCGTTCTGTAATGATCTGGAGTCAAGCTAATACAACAGAGCTCAAATTTAACAACAAACATTCTATGAATCTTTCTTAGACGCCACAGCATGAGGCAATAACTTTGCCGGTAACTTTTCCCACTGTAGACTCGAAATAATTCACTTGAATCAAAGCATGTGGCATTCAGGCAACTTTCTCCTGAAGACTGATAGACGTGAGCAGAAGTCGATTCTCCTGAGAACTCAAATTGAGTCCCTGAAGAGCGTCATCCCAGTCAACCTTTACTCTCATCGAGTTATCCCTGCTAAATGGACCTCACAACAAAATTAAGAGGCTTTTTAATTTCACAGAGACGTCTAAAGGGAAACATCTTCAACAACTTTCAATCCATCAGGAAGAGCTGAAAATGAGCTGCACTTTCAGAGCTCAAAATAAACAGAGCAACCTTATTTCTTCAGGCATTTACTGACATCTAGAAAATACAGTCATGAATAAAATACAGTGATATGAAATAAGGTTTCATTTATTAACTTTACTTGCTAACAACACTTGTACAATATTTAATCATCTTTATTTCAACATTTGCTACATTTTTTGAAGGAACACCGAAAAAGTATATTATTATTAACTTAAATTGATAAATAATTAATAAATGCTGTAAAAAAAAAAAAATATATTTCTCTTCATTAGCTCATATGAATATATATATATATATGTACACCAGCACTTATCAAATTTCTAAATTATTTTCTCAGTATTTTTATTTATTTTCTTCATTTATTTTGCTTTTACTTTATTTTTGTCTTTAAATATATTATTTAATATATTATTATATTATTAAAAATATTAAATATATTATAATAAAAACATATAAATAAAATAAAACCAAAATAAATAAAAATACCGAGACAATAATTTAGAAATTTGATAAGTGCTGGTGATTTTTAACCAGTCCTGTTAATGTAAAATCACAGAATACTAACAGAATATAACTGCATGTGTGTGCGTGTGTGTTTATATGGAGAAACCTCATCTCTGTGTCACGCTGTGACAGACGTGTTTGTTGTGCTCTTTAAACAACTGTTAAATCCAGTTAATCATGGTAAATGCGTCTGAAAGTCTCAACAACAGACCAAGATAATTCATAAGAATGGATTTGATAAAGCGCTCGCCTTAAGCGTGTTTTAGCTTGTCGTGCCTGTCGGCGTGAGCGTCTGACTGAGTTCTCGCTCCTGACAGGGAAATAAGTGATGTTTTTTGCAAATGAGGGAATATAAATTTCACTCTATCATAGAACAGACTCGCACACAACCTCTAGGCCACGACACCCGGCCCTAAAGTCTGTGAAACACAGACCGATTAATCACACGCAGCACCTGGCTTTGACTAATTACCCTACTAAAGAACACACACACACACACACACAGATATGACTTCTGTGACGGACGGAATCCAATCATTAAAATGGAATTCACTCTATAACGTGAAATGTCACAGAATTTGCCAAAATTTGGATCAATAAGTCAAAATAAAATAAATCAATGGGCCCTACACAGGTAAGGCAAAGAAATAAAAATCCCACACTAAATAAAGTCACATCTTCACAGGAGAATAAGACTCTTCCAAACGCAAGTGTGACATTCAGACAGTCAGATAACGGACGTTCGTTCACCTCTAAAGTAAGCGGGTTGTTTTCAGAGTTGTCTGCGGGGTCGGACGGCCCTCCTGTTCGGGGAGGGAACGGTTCTGTCTATAGCTGATGAAATCCTCCAATGTCCTCATTCATCAAAGCCCAGAACACATATTAATTATCGTCCACCTTCAGCAGAACAGTAGAGGACAAAGCAGCAGCACACACACACACACACATACAGTGACCCCGAAAGCATTCGGACACTTAAAGCACATTTATAAATACCTTATCGCATTAGTTGACAGATTCGAATTTTATGCACAAAAATTAAACTGATTGTCTATGTGAAGGTCACCTATATAGGGTGTGTTGGGTCGTCGCTGTTGCTAGGTAGTTCCCAAAACTGCTCCGTATAAAGGTAAATTTACACTACCAATCATGTTTTTTTTGCTCTTCTGCTCACCAAGGCTGCATTTATTTGATCAAAAATACAGTAAAAATTGTGAAATATTATTATGATTTGAAATGCCTGTTTTCTATGTGAATATGTAGTAAACTGTAATTTATATCTGCGATCAAAGCTGAATTTTCAGCATCATTACTCCAGTCTTCAGAGTCACATGATCCTATTCTAATGTGATGATTTGCTGCTCAAGAGGCATTTCTGATTATTATCAGTGTTGAAAACAATTGATACAATTTTGTAACAATATAAATGTCTTTACTGTCACTTTTGATCAATTTAATGCATCCCTGCTAAATTTCTTTTTTTTTTTAAATCTTACCACAAACTTTTGCATGATTGTGTATTTAACACCTTTGTAGAAAATGTGCAAAACCTGCGCAAGCCTGCTCAAAAATACACCTTTCCACATTTGTTTTCCCTTTATATGTTGCACATTATTCCTTTACGGGTGTATATTAGCTCAGTTTAAGGGTAGATGAGGCACAAAGGTGCACCAAGGAAAAAGTACCATGTTTGAAGCCCACTCGAAAAACAGAATTTCAATTTTCTTAAAACTGAATCAAAGCATTGTGTTTATGCATCTTCCTTTAATATTTTGTTACCTGACGCAACAATATTCAGCATTAAACTTCACGTAAACACCTCATGTTGATGCACTGAAATGGGAAATTGTTTTTTTTTCTCATATCACAAAAATTCCCACTCATGACTGCAAAGCATGACATCAGTATTCTGATCCGTTTACCCCAGAACAGAAAGACTGTCCAATTTAAAAGCACATACCTAGTAGAGGAAAATCTTTTCCAAACATAAAGATGAGAAAGACAATCTTTAAAAGAACCACAAGCCTTAGAAACTCAATAATAAAACTAAAATCGCAGTTTAAATTTGGTCTAACTTGGTAAGAAATACTCCACACTATTAATATATCTATTTTTTATTTTCTTTTATTTTTTTGCGTGTTTGTAAATGTGTTTCACAAATGTGTTATTTTAGTATCTTTCAGATCCAATTATAGTTTTTATTATCCTTTAAAATGTAATGTTTAGTCATTTTATCGTTTAAAACATGTCAATGCTACTTTATTTTTTTAGCACATGAAGTTAACTTAAAATAAAACTTATAAATGCTGCCTTGGCTCCTGGAAAGTTTTCTTAATTTTGTTTCAGTTAACATTTATTTCATTTCAAGTCACAAAAACGGGTTACACTTTATTTTACAGTGTCATTGTTGAATATATTATACATAACTATAAATTATGCTTAATTACATTACAATTACAGCTAACCCTAAACCACCCAAACCCTAATCCTAACCTATGGCATGTAGTCCATTAATATTACTCAGTACTTAAATGTATAATTACAGTGTAACAAAGACGCCGTAAAATAAAGGGTAACACTTTACTTTAGGGTCATTGTTACATATGTTACATGTATTCCCTATAGTAATAACTAGAAATTATGCATAATTACATGCAATTAAACCTAAAGCAACCCTCATCCTAACCCTACAGTAACTACATGTAGTTCATTGTAACTACTCAGTACTTAAATGTTAATTACATTGTAACAAAGACACCTTAAAATAAAGAGTAACGCTTTACTTTAGGGTCATTGTTACATATGTTACATGTATTTACCATAGTAATAACTAGAAATTATGCATAATTACATAAAATTAAAACTAAATCAACCCTCATCCAAACCCTACAGTAACTACATGTAGTTCATTGTAACTACTCCGTACTTAAATGTTAATTACAGTGTAATTATAACAAAGACACCTTCAAATAGTTTTAATTTTAGTTAAAAGATTACGTGCATCAGAATGTCATGTTTAATTCAGTGTGTTATTTGTTTTGTGAAATTCACAAGCAATTTCTGAGCGGAAATTGTTTCAAAGTAAATCACAGAATCTTTTCAGTCCACCATCACATTGCCAAGAAATATTACTGAGCAATTCAAACGAGTTAGTCGCTAATTACCAGCTTATGGAAGGCGCTTCATCTTCAGTGGAGGCTCTGGATGGATTTGCATAAGTGCTGGGATGTAATTGGTATAATTTGAGCATGTTCCGTTATTACCTCCCCTTAATCATTCTGTAATGTGACAAAGCCATCTCCGCCCATAGAGGAGATCACTGAACTAAGTTGGCGATCAAAAGAACTCAGAGTAACCTTGTCAACTCAAGGCGCTGGATGATTAGCTAGCCCTGCCAAAACCGACTACGCCAACCCGCGCTCACGCCGCCTCATCTGTCAGAAACAAGACGTCGCACATTCATCCTTCAGAAAAGGGGCAGAAAGTGAGAAAGAAGAGAGAGAGCGAGAGAGAAAGGAGTCAGAATCCAAATGCAAAACAGAAGTAAACTAGAGCACTTCACCGGGATAAAAGTGTCATTATCTCAGCGGTGGTAGGCAAATGTTCTTTCACTTAATTAAGCGTAAGAAGAAGAAATGACTTGCTCTCGCGCTGAAGAACACAAAAGTGCAACTCGACGGAGTGTGGAAACGGCGGACGCTTTGATACTTCATTGATCTTCATTAGCTCGATTAGGGTTTTAATGGGGCTTCGGGGTGGAGGAGCGACTCGCAGACTCCATTACGAGGACATCTTCGCCGGATCGAGCCGCTGACCTTCAGACACGACAACAAATTGATGAGTGTGCCAGACTGAGAGGGTGACGGATAAAGCATATGTGCGTGACACGGCCTTCAAAAAGAGTCCGAAATCGGTTTCGTGCACATGAACGATTGTGTTTGCCAGTGAAAAACAAACCTAAAAATGTTGTTGTAACATTTCACTGCATGGCATTTGTTTCCATCTCAACCCTATAAATCCAACTGCATGATATTTGCACTTCTGAGTAAAAGTCTAGTATAACTGTACAAACGTCCTCGTTTCGCTTACGGAATTGTTTTCTCTTTCAATCGCCATTGTAAGGTGGCCGAGAGAGCTCAAACCGCTGTAAATAAGAAAACACATGCAAATAAAAAAAAGCACATGCAAATAAAAAAAAACACATGCAAATAAAAAAAACACATGCAAATAAAAAAAAAACATGCAAATAAAAAAAACACATGCAAATAAGAAAACACATGCAAATAAAAAAAAGCACATGCAAATAAAAAAAACACATGCAAATAAAAAAACACATGCAAATAAAAAAACACATGCAAATAAAAAAAACACATGCAAATAAGAAAACACATGCAAATAAAAAAAAACACATGCAAATAAGAAAACACATGCAAATAAAAAAACACATGCAAATAAAAAAGCACATGCAAATAAAAAAGCACATGCAAATTAAAAAAACACATGCAAATAAAAAAAGCACATGCAAATAAAAAAACCCACAAATAAAAAACACATGCAAATAAAAAAACACATGCAAATAAAAAAAGCACATGCAAATAAAAAAAACACATGCAAATAAAAAAACACATGCAAATAAAAAAAGCACATGCAAATAAAAAAAACACATGCAAATAAAAAAGCACATGCAAATAAAAAAACACGCAAATAAAAAACACATGCAAATAAAAAAACACATGCAAATAAAAAAGCACATGCAAATAAAAAAACACGCAAATAAAATCATGCAAATAAAAAAGCACATGCAAATAAAAAAAACACGCAAATAAAAAAAGCACATGCAAAAAAAAACCACGCAAATAAAAAAGCACATGCAAATAAAAAAAAACAAGCAAATAAAAAAACACATGCAAATAAAAAAACCGTGATCATCAGCTTGACAACACATGTGCTGCAAATCCCCACAACACATGCAAACACAAAAACGCGCTGCATATACAAAAACGCGCTACATTTACAAAAAAGCGCTGCAAATAGCACAAACCACAACGGAAATGTTTCAAGGGGGACCCCAAAAAGTGACGGACCCTACTAGGACGTGCGTCCAAAACCAGTTCAACTCACCCATTCACTCATTCACTAATCCATATATAGTGTACGGCATTTGAGTGCACAATGTGTTCACAATCATGAAATACTATAAAAACTGCAAACAAAAATAAACAACTGTACATTATTTCATGTATTTATTATGTTTAATAAAGTGTTTTTCAGTTTAAACTCACGCTCACAGATGACGCGGTCGTCGAGCGCCTCAGGCGGCCGTTACGATGACGTCACATTAGTACGCTACAGACGATTAACGAATATTATTAAATCATCCACTAAATTATCATCTCTTAAAGTTTAATGAGTGAACAACAATGCCACATATTAAACACTTTTCTGTTAGTGAAACACATTACATGGAGTTAATGCCTAAATTATATATTTTAATATTTTTTAGTTTGTGCTGTTGTCAAGTAGGGCACGTCACTTTTTGGGGTCCCGCTTGAAACATTTCCATTGTGGTTTGCCCTATTTGCAGCGTGTTTTTGTGTTTGCATGTGTTGTGGGGATTTGCAGCACACGTGTTGTCAAACTGATGATCAAGTTTTTTTTTTTTTAATTTGCATGTGTTTTTTTTATTTGCATGTGTTTTCTTATTTGCAGCGCTTTGAGCTCTCTCGGCCACCGTACCATTGTATTTAAAACTACAGAGCTTTTAAAATAAGCATTTAAACATCATCTTATTGGCAAATATTGATATGCATTTCATCACTGATGCACACCAATGTACTGATGACTCGAAGTTTATTGAAATAACCCGATTTACATGCAAATCAATAGCCTGGCTCGTGTTTACTAGACTGTATTTTAAAAAAAAAAAAAAACACAGGTTTTACAGGAACGTAAGCATTCATGTACTTCACTCGGTTTATTACGTGAGTTGTGATGTTAAATAAAGCGTTAAAAACCCCAGAGTATTTTCAAAAGGTCAGCCGGAAACTCATTCTCCTCTCATATTTGAGGTTTCTACAACTGTACCGCTTGTCCTTTGGCTGCACGAGATGAGAATTTTTAAACTTCTTGCCTCAAGAAAAAGTTTGTAAGATATTTCTCCTCCCCTCCACAAAATAATGACACTTTCCTGTCACATATCGCTCATTTACATATGCGAGAAATTGGGGTAATAGGCAAAAATCTATCGGTTTATTCTTAAGGAAAACAGTTTAAAGTGTTATCGGCACGGCCGGAGCCTATAGGCAAAAATGTGTTTTTGGAATTATTTCACTTATATCTAAATGATCTTTCCTTCATTCTGCCGACCTAGAGCGGCTTATCTGTCGATTCGAGAAGGGTCTGCCTGCATCCCGCAGGACGACAAGTTACGCCTTCTGCGAAGAAACAAGCGTGGACATCATTGACTAAAACAATCTTTTACAGTAAATTATTTTATGAATGAAACGTGTGTAAGATGAGCGTATATTGCTTTCGAATCATATTAAGTATGAAACAACAGCTAGTAGTAAAACAAAATAAATGATGCTATCAAATTAACACAATTATGGCGGCCCAATTTATCAGCGGCCCACCAGGAATTCTTCCAGGAGATTTTCTTACTGTATAATATGATACAGCACGCTTTTAAAGTGCTTTCATTTTTTTTTTTACATTGCAGAATGAAAAAATTCATTAACAACTCAATAAACAAAACCTACAGTCTTTCACATGCATCTAAACGATGGAGTTTAACTGTGAGTAGTTGAGCTTGCGCCGGCCCTGGCTGTCGACTTAGGGAAATTATTAAAGTCATTTCGGGAGGAGTACGCCCATCTAATCTTCCAATTAATACAAAGATATAAAACCAGCATCTTGCCTCCTTCCTGTTGTTAGTTCTTTCAGCATCCCTCCTCCTCCCCTTCTCCTCCTTTTTTGAACAATTTTGTCTGTTATGGGGGGGTAATCGGAGCTCGAGTAGAATATTTTCTCTGAGCTCCTCAATAGCAGACAGCAAGCCAAATATGTTTACCACTTATGCTAAGATTATATGGGCACATGAACTCCTGAATTGAGCATTAACGTGCATGTAAACCCACTTATTTATTTACAATCAGAATTTCATTTTAGTTTTTGTCCAAATAAATATCTGCACCAAATTGAATATTTTTTGCTCAGTTTGAGCCTCTGAATAAAACTAAGGTGTTTTTCCTCCATATTCTCACTATATCAGACTTTGTGAGCCTGATGTATCAAAAATGATACCAGAGTTGGGGAGTGACGAAATACAAGTAACTTAGTTACGCATTTAAAAAACAAAATGTGAGTCACTGTATTTCATTACAGCTTAATTTTAAATGGGTTGTAATCAGATTACAGTTCCATCTGAAAAGTGTTTTAGATTACCAAAGTGATTACTTTGAGTTTTAATGTCATTTAAACAGCGATTGCTGATTCTCTGACTCTGACCGTCTGAAAAAGACGAGTTCAGTTTCATCAACATTTTAATACTTTTAAGAGGATCATGAAAATTTTGTTATTTTTATTTAGTTCTGTCCTGAACAAGAAGAAATGACTGAATTTATAAAACTGTCATGACCTGATGATCCACGACTGTTTTCATGTTTTGTGAGTCATTTTATAATTCACTCGTCACTGCGACTTTTTCCCCTCACAATTGTGAGTTTGCATTTCACAATTCTGACTTCTTTTTCTCAGAATTGCAAGATTTAAACTCACAATTGCAAGTTATAAAGTCAGAATTTGGAGATATATACTATTTTTTTTCTTGCAATTTTGAATTTAGTATGTGAGTTTATATCTCATAATTCTGACTTTTCTCAATATTGCGAGTTTATATCTCATAATTTTGACTTTTCTCAATATTGTGAGTTTATATCTCATAATTCTGACTTTTCTCAATATTGTGAGTTTATATCTCATAATTCTGACTTTTCTCAATATTGTGAGTTTATATCTCATAATTCTGACTTTTCTCAATATTACAAGTTTATATCTCATAATTCTGACTTTTCTCAATATTACAAGTTTATATCTCATAATTCTGACTTTTCTCAATATTACAAGTTTATATCTCATAATTCTGACTTTTCTCAATATTGTGAGTTTATATCTCATAATTCTGACTTTTCTCAATATTGTGAGTTTATATCTCATAATTCTGACTTTTCTCAATATTACAAGTTTATATCTCATAATTCTGACTTTTCTCAATATTGTCAGTTTATATCTCATAATTCTGACTTTTCTCAATATTACAAGTTTATATCTCATAATTCTGACTTTTCTCAATATTGTGAGTTTATATCTCATAATTCTGACTTTTCTCAATATTACAAGTTTATATCTCATAATTCTGACTTTTCTCAATATTACAAGTTTATATCTCATAATTCTGACTTTTCTCAATATTGTGAGTTTAAATCATAATTCTGACTTTTCTCAATATTTTCAGTTTATATCTCATAATTCTGACTTTTCTCAATATTGTGAGTTTAAATCATAATTCTGACTTTTCTCAATTGTAAGGCTGGAGTCGAATTGTCTGGACTGAAGGACAACTTTTGTTGACAAATCAACATCTGAATGTTCTTCTGCATTAGTAACAGAACTATCCGAGACGCCCCATGCCGAGCAGTTCACACCTCATCACTACACTCTCCCGACCATTCTCTGAGCTTTAGGTGAAGGAGAAGGATGGGAAACAATCCAAATCTAAATGTGTACAACAAATGAATATACATGTTTGGTATCATTTGAAATGTCTCAGTGTGCCTGGTAAAATGGTCTCATTCTCCCAGACATAGTACGAACTTCCAAGAAGTTCTGGAAAGCAAGTAATATTGCGCGCCACTAGAAGGTGTGCCGGCCCCCAGAACCTCCATTCAAACTACCTCCTGTATGCAAATAAGTGCCCCCTTCTATAGGTACCAATAACCCATCCAACCTGATTGCCCATTTGTGACCCCCTGAACAGGGGACCAAACCTAATTACAATTGCAAACACCACCATTTGGTCTTATTGAATTATCTGGGTATTTAGGGAGAGCAGGCAAAAGGTTCCGGGAGTCTGTAGGCAGATCTCCCGCACAATCACTGTGTGTAGTCTATTTCACTGCCAGGTAAATGCTTTTATGTTCTTTTATTATTGATTGGATATATGTTTTATACTTTGAATTGGATTTGAATTATTGTTCTATTACCTGGTTAATAAATTGTTATGTTTGAATTTATTCTGATTGACTCTGAAATTATTAAACTCTAGTAGGTGACGTTAACTCCACAAATCTACGCTCAGGTTAGTAACGGACCAAAACTTGGAGCTCCGACTAACACATTGGCATTAGTCACGTGTACTTAGGCTGTAGAGGCTAATATGGGTTTTTCCGTTCAGAACAACAAAAGGGTTGTCAGACCAATCTGAATTCGGGTCAGCCTCAACCTCTGATTATTGTAATATTATTCTAACTAAGTGTACGTGGGAAACTACGGCATGATTATGTAAAGTTATCTTAGAGGAAGCTAGGTTGGTCAACTTTGTTCTAAGATAATGGTCATGACCTCTGGCTAGATATAGTGTTATTCTAATTAAGTGTTTACAGACCTATGGGGACTGAATCAAATATTTTTAGAAATATGCAAGCATGGTGCGGCGTCTAAAAGTATCAGTCAATTTGCCTCTGTCTAGATGACCAAGACTGACGAGTTTGTGATTAGAGATCGTATTCCGATCGGTACGAGACTCAAAGGGTTATAGGAATCCGAACGAACGAGTATAAAGAGTTAAAAGGAATAATCAAACATTTATTCAAATTTATAGCTAATCAAATATGATTTAAACCTTTTTCATAATTGGAGTCAGATGAAAATATAGAGGTAATGTATATAAAGAAATATATTTAATTCAGTTGATATCGCGTTGTATAAAGGAAGACAGCAACACGCAGATACCTTCACCCGCCATATTGGAAACCGTCATTGGACCAGTGGGCGGGCCCTACACAATATTTTCAGTTTATATCTCATAATTCTGACTTTATAACTCACAATTGCAACTTTAACTTCTGAGGGAAAAAGTCAGAATTGTGAGATAAAAACTTGCAATGACCTTTTTTGTGTTTGTTCCACACTTATTAGTATTCCAAAGTATTCTAAAGTATTTAGATTTTAGAGTATTTAAGTTACTAAACTTGAGTAAATACGATACAAATGACTTTTTAAAGCATGTATTTTGTAATCTGTAGTGAAATACATTTTAAAAGTGACCCACCCAGCCCTGGATGATACTCAACAAAAAGCAGATTCTCAAAACACTGACATGCTCCCTGCCCTTCCGCTTCACACAGTCATCTTAAAATACTGATTTGTGCCATCAAACGTGTCAGATATTGACACTGAGAGTGGCAGGACGGGTCCGTCCCATCTCATGTGAAGTGGGCTTCTGACAAGACCATGCAAATGAATCAAAAGGGCACGACACTGAGTTCAGAGACGAGGAAGTGCACGGATCAGAGGAGCTTTCACTCTGTCCATCATCAACAACCTTTTTTCTCTGTGCATTTGACTCTGTTTGCTGAAGTCATGCGTCTCGTTCAGCGCTGCATACAAATTTGCTTAAAGGGATAGTGAACGAAAAATGAAAATTCTGTCATCATTTACTCACGCTTATGCTGTTCCAAACCTGCATGAGTTTCAGATTTGTTGACGTCAGCCATTGACTTCCATAGCGTTTCTTTCACTACTACGGAAGTCAATGGCTGACGTCCAGTTACCAACATTCTTCAAAATAACTTCTTTTTAAACCGGGAACAGGTCAAGCCGACGTCGACCGTTGTGATGACGTTACGCTACAGATGATCAGCGCGTATTTTTTTAAATCATCCACTAAATTATCATCTCTTAAAGTTTAATGAGTTTACAACAATACCAAAAATGATTAAAACACCATGCTATAATAATAAAATATTTATTTTTACCTTATTAATATTTAATTTTTAAAATTCATCTATATTATAATATGTAATTTTAGAAGGTTTTATTCAAGTAATGATTAATAATAATTATTATTATTATTGTTTTTTTGTTTTTTTTAAAAAAAAAAAAAAAAAGGTAAAACAAACATGAAATAAATGTTAAAGCAGAAACTCTCGCTCGCAATTCCGCTCTTTCACACGCGCTCTCAGTCCTCTCCGCATTGGATTCTGGGAAATCGAATGTACACTCGAAATCAGAGACAATTGTGGGTGGGTATAAAGTCGTTCACTCAGAATTCGGACACCACTGCAAATTGGCCGACACCCGATTTAGTGTACTGGATAGGGAGCGGTTTCGGACACAGCTTTAAACTTCCCAACGGCCGGCCGGCGGCTTGGTGTGTTCCGGGCTTTACTTCAACACAAGAAAGAAAGTCACATGAGGGTAAACATAATCGAGGAACAACGTAAAACAATGTTGAGTGAGTAAACAATGACAGGATTTTCATTTTTGGGTGAACTACATTTACACTTATTCATTTGGCAGACGAAGAATACAACCAGTGATTTCTCATGAAGAGACAGAAGAAGTGCTCACAATACAAGCTTCAGACATTGCTCAGAGTAGCAAGGATTAGAGGAAATGAAAGGACAGCTTTGTTTTTTTTAAGATGAGGTTAAGTGCTCGTGAGTTTTCAGCGGTCTTTTGAACTATCCATATTCGAATGCAATAAGAATAGAGTAGAATAGAGTTCACAAACACACTTTTCAAGCAAATCCTAACATTTTTAAAGTCAACATGCAATGCAATTTGCCAACCTTTTATCTTCAATGATGTGACGTGAAACAGGAGATTCAATGAGGAAAAATGATAGGGAGGGATTTGATTTTATCCATTACAAATTGATTGGATTGCGAAAATGGACATCGGAATAGGATCTTCCCTTTAAAGAACAATCCCAGAGACAATCATGATGAATCGCTCAAAATAAAACCAGAATGTATTAAGGTCTTAAACCGGTCCTTTTTGAATTCATGTGGATTTTAATGGAAAACAATGATCACAAACACAACCTATTGTGTATTTCTCAATCTCTCATCCTAAACTAAATATGCCAACATGACTAATGTATATTCACTAATTCATTAAAAAAGTAAAAATCTTACATATGCACTAAGGTTTTGGATAGCAAAGACTGTTCATCGTTTTTGAAATCTCTTCTGCTCATCAAGACTGCATTTATTTGATTAAAAACTGCCAAGTAAAAATTGTGAAATATTATTACAATTTAAAACAGCTGTTGTCTATGTGAATAAATTGTGAAATGTAATTTATTTCAGTGATTTAAAGCTGAATTTTCAGCATCATTCCTCCAGTCTTCAGTGTCACATGATCCGTCGGAAATCATTCTGATATGAGGATTTGCTGCTGAAGAAACATTTCTGATTATTATCAATGTTCATCAAATCATCATACATTTTATTTTGCGGGATTCTTTGATGAATAGAAAGTTCTAAAGGACAGCGTTTATTTGAATGTATTTACTGTCACTTTTGGTTAGTTTAATGCAACGTTGCATTACAAAAGCATTAATTTCTTCAAAAAAAAATTTTTTTTGGATGGTAGTCACTACGTAACGCATAGAAAACTGACTTCACACATCCACTAAAAATCCCCAAAACGAATGCAAATACAATCACTTGCAACCCTAACTTCTATCTGCTATATGTGTTTGTGCTTCTTTCATTACGATAAACCACACTTGCTTTGATATTTCGCATCTAATGCAATGACATTCAAACATTAAGTGCGACTTGCATCTTGATGACGCTGTATTTTTTTTTTCCCATGCCGGCATTTGTTTGTTTTCTAATGTACAATGCAAACAAGAAACTGTCCATTTTGCTCCGAGCGCCTCGCAGCCAAAGGACGTTTGCATGAACGATAAAGGACAGAAGTAATATGAGAGAGAGGTGACAACTGCTACATATTCCAGCATTTATCAATCTCCCTGCATCCCGGTCAGAAATTGAGTGATCGGAGCATTTCTCCGCACGTCACATCCATGACAGGACGCATTATATTAATGCTGGCTCATTGGTGAAATCCTCCTGAGAAGTCCGGCCTGATTGTCTGTCAGCACGCCTGCCGTTGAGCTGTCACGCCGACCGTTGTGAGACGACTTTGACGGATTGCTGCGTTATGGAAAAATTGTAGGAAAATCAATGCATGTTAATATGAGGCAAGTGCCATTACTAAGCCAGAACCCGACGCCTGCCACCCCGTCGGGGCCTCACGTTTGATTAGTTATTGTCGAGAAAAAGCAATATATTTTTAAGCCCGACAGTTAATTTGCAGCTCTGTAGAAAATAATTTTTCAATCAGGTTTTATTTATTTATTTCATTTTTTTTGCCACTGTGTTTTCCATTAAAGTGCATGTTGTGTGGGTGTGTATTAGTCCGTCTGCTAATGTGCATGCATGTATATGTGTGTGGAAATGTGTTAATGGATGAAATCTCTGAACACAATAAGCAAAGCACTCACAAACCGACATTAACAGCCAGACCTGAACGCTATAAACATGATGAAATATCAGCAACTATTTAACTTGTTCAACATCGGAATATGGAAGATAATTAGGACTGATGCATATCAGAATTCAATCAAAATCCCATCATGCTACATTCGTGCATTTCTGAACGAGGTCAAATGACTCTTTATAACCTTTGAGCATGTATGGGATTTGCAATAATTGGCTCTAAATATTCATATATGCCAAGATAAACTGTCTGCTCATCGTATTTACATTTTAACTGCCCATCACGAGAACTGAAAGGTGAAAATAGTGTCACTAGTACCTAATAGAGGTTAAGAAATAACGAGATTTTTAAAGTTTTAACAAAACTTGAGCAGTGTTTCCCAAGCATAGTCACAATGCTACGTATGTGGCATGATTCATGTATAACTGCCAGGGTTGGGGAGTAACGAAATACAAGTAACTTAGTTGCGTATTTAAAATACAAAATTTGAGTCACTGTATTTCATTTTAAATGGGTGGTAATCAGATTCCAGTTCCATCTGAAAAGTGTTTTAGATTACCAAAGTGATTACTTTGAGTTTTAATGTCATTTAAACAGCGATTGCTGATTCTCTGACTCTGACCGTCTGAAAAAGACGAGTTCAGTTTCATGTTTCCAACTGCTTTCATGTTTTGTGAGTCATTTTATAATTCACTCGTCACTGCGACTTTTTCTCACAATTTGTTTTTTTCCCTCACAATTGTGAGTTTGCATTGGGAGAAATAAATTTGCAATACTGACTTTTTTTCTTGCAATTGTGAATTTAGCATGTGAGTTTATATCTCATAATTCTGACTTTATCACTCGCAATTGCAACTTTATATCACGCAATTCTGAGGGAGAAAGTCAGAATTGTGAGATAAAAACTTGCAATGACCTTTTTTGTGTTTGTTTCACACTTATTAGTATTCTAAAGTATTTAGATTAAGTTACTAAACTTGAGTAATGTAACAAAATACGTTACAAATGACTTTTTAAAGCATGTATTTTGTAATCTGTACTGAAACACATTTTAAAATTAACCTACCCAGCCCTGATAACGAGTGGTTCCCTACATTATTACAGGAAGGCGGAACAATAATCAAATGATGTTTTCAAGTTTTCTGTGCGCAAATATCTGAACTGTGAGTCCAGAAAAGCCTCTCGGACAGCCCGTGAATAGCCTATTAAATCGAGTCCTCAGGTCTTCCAGCACATGAACGGGAAAAAATTCACATAAAATTATGTTTAAATGCCTGTATAGGCAAGTATCCTTGTGAAACATAATCAGTTATGTCTTGAGTGAACGTATACAGTTGAAAAGAAGACGTGTGTAACAGTATGTTGGATACGAGCAGCTCTTAAAGTGACAGCAGCCTAATAAACGTATTGCTGTCTTGGCCATCAATATTAATTTAATAGTCTTTTGTTGTTAGATTAAAGATAAAAAGATAAAATATGATAGAGCAATAATATGAACAGTGAAAAGTAACAGTAGCAGAGGAAATATCTATTTGCTAAGCCCATGCATTTGACTCATATTGTTTTGGTTTCTCTACCAAATATTTTTAAAAATGCAATGAAAATAGAGGTATCAATAAAAGAAGTGAATCGGAGCATCCCTAATATATATATATATATATATATATATAAAATATTGTGTCCCCCTCTTTTTCAGATGGAATCCCTCAAAAATAAAATTCTGGTTACACCCCTGAATTGAATTGAGGAAGCAAAATGTATGCAGAGGTTCAATATATGGAAGAAGACATTCAAAGAAATTCATATGACAAAACCAAAAGCTTGAATTGTGGCTTGTTTGAAAGTTTAAAAAGCGTTGAAGTCAGAAGTTTAAAGGCCTCACAGATAAACACATAAATAGATCTAGTTCAATTCCAGGTCAACTTCCTGTATGTCGTGGCCAATTCAATTGAAATTCACACTCACGAATTGAAAGAAAGACAGTTCTTCCATTCTGAATTTTTCACAACACTGACACACACACACACACAAACTTCTGTCAGTGTACTGAGCTCTAGAGGAGTGTTTTCTCCTAACATTCCAAAAAGTTATAAAAAAATCTTATTTCTGAATGTTCCCTGAAACATCCAGTTTTCACAATGTATTTACAAATGAATCATAATTGCAGGAAGTTCACATGTCAATTCATGTGAACAGAAGCCACAGACTAACTCGTATCTTCATCGACATCTGTTTGTCTGATCGCGCAGAGATGATGATCTAATGCTTTTGAGAGGGAAAATGTCATTTTTCAGAAAGGAATTTTACTGACTGGACGTTTAATGAAACACTCCTGCCCCTTGAACCCAATCAACAGTAAACAGGACAGGAGCAGAGACGGAAAAATCTGCTGTTCTCTGGGGGAAATAAAACAACGCTGAATGCTGAATCTACTTATCAACCATCTGAAGACTGTTACAAAGACAAAGATCCAGGCAGTTTTACTTTCTATGCACAGCCATCACAATAAAGATTATTCACACAGCGATTTCCTTGTCATGGAAGTAAAGCTCCAGACTAATCTAAAGGAAAATCTTCAAAATTTCAATTCATGTCAAATCTGACAACAATGCTATCCTAAAAACACAGTATTTATCATGTCAGACCATCTAATGCATATGCGCCCTGGATAATAAAAAACAGCCAGTGACTCTAACAAAAGGTCTTTTAAAGGAGACCTATTATGCACCTTTTCACAAGATGTAATATCAGTCTCTGGTGCCTCCAGAATATGTCTGAAGTTTCAGCTCAAAATCCCCCAAAGATCATTTATTATAGCTTGTCAAATTTGCTCTATTTGGGTGTGAGAAAAAACACACCATTTCTGTGTGTGTCCATTTAAATGTAAATGAGCTGCTGCTCCCGACCCCTTTCCAGAAGAGGGTGGAGCTTCAACAGCTCAACAACAACAAAGCTGGAGAATCTCACGCAGACGGTGTTCATCCTTACATTGTTCACTGATGGAGAGACTCAGGAAGAAGTTCCAACTTTTAGACGTTTCTGAACGGTTAGTGGATAAATTGATGTAGTTGCTGTGGAGTTGATCAACTCATCACTAGCACGTGTCGTCATGTTCATCTTTTGTGTTGAATCGACCCTCGTTTGTGAAGCGGTCCGGCGTAAAATGACGGCATCAACAACACTCGACTACAACAACTCTTCCTCTTCTCTGAAGCAGCCCAACATGGCCCCGCCCCCTTTGTTGTTTATTCTCGAAGGCGGGGTTTATGCAAATTTTGGAATTTGTGATGTCGCCAACCAGGGAAGAAGCTCGCTGTAGTTCGTACTGTCATACTGAGTGGTCAAATTTCTCACATTTCGTATTCTATCTCTGATCAGTAACAGTGTTTGTGTAGTCATGAGGAAGTGTATGTGTGTGTCTCATACCGTTGCTTTGTCATACAGCACGTGATTGTCCAGCAGTTTTCCTCGCTCCAGCCTGGCGAATCGTCTCAGGTCTCTTTCAAACAGCTGGAAAAAGAGCAGAAGTTAAAGCCTCAAATTCATAATGGTTGACTTACCAAAAATGACATGGTTTTATCATGTTTGTAGCACATTTAACCCCTGTCATTAGCGACACCTGTGGCCGTTAAATGAACTGCAGCCCAGAAACATATCGCTCGTGATCAAACTTGAACATGCATACACTAAAAAATAGCTGTAAATATAAAAATATAATTGAAACAGTATTATCATTTAAAAACATTGCATTCTAGATAATATTTTTACAGTATATTACTTCTGTATATTACAATGCATTCAGAGTAATATTATTTTTCGTAGGCTACTTTCCCAAAAACAACAAATCTTGCCTATTTTTTAGTGTAACGCACAAGAAACTGAACGTGATTCAATGCTCTGATACACTCACGGCGAAGATCTTTCTCGTTCTTCTTCGCTTAGAGGTAAAAAAAATGGAAATACCTTTTTAAAGAACACAGCGACGTTTAGATGAATATGTGCTGCGTTTTCCTCTCAATAACACAATAAACAGCAGAAACGACAGCGGTGAGAAAACAGCAGCTCAGAAAGCATCTGATCGCAGCGATGCGAACATGTTTGCAGCAGCTCTGCAATTCACCGGCATCATGTCGACAGATGAGGAAATTAAAATGACACTGTTATGATAGCTTGATTACAAGTATATTTGAGACTACATGTGAGAATATAGTTTGAATTACAGTTAGATTGCATTGACAGTAAAGTACAGAATAGCTCTTTTTGCATTAATCTGTCATCATATATAAATATAAAACCACGCAAGTATACGTTTACATAGAGAAAATAAAAAAGTGATCTTTTTTGTACAGCACAATGAGATTGAACGAAGCTCATGAATGCTGATATTGATAAAGTGCATTTGTGCATTATACTATCTTGATCAAATACAGATAACAATACCAGAGGACAGTTAGATCGGAATAATCTAAAGGATTAAACTGCAAACATTCTGCTGCTGAGCAATATTATGAAGTTTGTTATTTCGTGCTTATATATTTCCCTTGAGTAAATGAAGCACACAGTTAAATGAGATTTAAAAGCCGAACACACTACTGTATATTGATGCGGCGTCCTGTTGTTGTTTGCGGTATTAAGCATCACGAATCTCTTTAGAGACTCTTATCGTGGGCAGCAGACCTTTTTAAACGCTTCTCCATTAAGCTCTTCAAACATACAGTATTTTTAATGTTTTTTGCCATTATCTAAAGCTCCTCTAGGTCTATTTGGGCTTGAAATAAACTCCACTTTTGGATGCCGTGAAACATCCAGATGAATAAATGAATACATTGATTTTTGAACTTCTAATGAGACACACATAATGGTATAATGATAAGCCTCAGAAACGAACTTCCTCTCGTTCTCCAGCTTCATCGTCCTCAAACGCTGCACCGATCCTACACGCGCCGTGGGTGCTGAAAGCATCATGGGATAGCAAAGCCCGAGAGGCGGAAAGTGGAAGAATGTAATTACAGCTGATGGGTCGAGCGTCCACGTGGACCAGACGGCCCGCAGAAGCGACGCAGGGGACGTGAGCGCTAAGGCTCAAGGTTAGGGTTCATCTATAAACAGCTCAAGTCAAACTGTATCTGTCTCTGGACGCCCCTAAACTCTTTCCTCCGTGCTTACGGGACGTTTAGAGACAGAAACTGATTTTCTATGCATTTAACATGAACTAATAAACTTGATGTGATGCATATTTGTCAGTCACACATGAATGAAACAGATCATGTTTCTGTATTAGTAGCAATAATAATAAACACATAAATTTATATATGTCTTCTCATCAAGAAATCCAATTTGTTTCAATCTCATACATTTTATCTAATGAGCCACAGTATATTTTTTTTAAATATTTTAAAGGAATAATTTTTTCACAATTAACAGATTTCTGCTGATTCTAAGCTGAATCTTTCATTTATGAAAAATATGCATCACGTTAAAGGAAAAGGTCACTTCAATGAAGATATTTTTAATGAAATTTGAGTCCATTGAAAAAATTAAAAAGTCTATAAAAAGATCTTAAATCCATATGAATTTGAGTGGTTTAATGCAAGTCTTCTTTATATGATGAACAGATTTAATTTAGGCTTTTATTCACATATAAACACTGACAGGTTTGGGGAGTAACGAAATACAAGTAACGTATTTAAAATACAAAATTTGAGTCACTGTATTTCATTTGAAATGGGTGGTAATCAGATCACAGTTCCATCTGAAAAGTGTTTTAGATTACCAAAGTGATTACTTTGAGTTTTAATGTCATTTAAACAGCGATTGGTGATTCTCTGACTCTGACCGTCTGAAAAAGCATCATTTCTGCTCACAAGTTTCATACCCTTCGCAGAATGTGCTGCATTTGAATCATTTTAACAAAATAAGAGGGATCATAAAAATTATATTTTTATTTAGTACTGTTCTGAATTAGCTATTTCACACAACAGATGACTGAATTTATAAAAATTGCTCCATTCAAAAGTTTGCATATCCTTGAATCTCAACTGACATGTCATTACCTGGATGATCCACGTCTGTTTTCATGTTTTGCGATACAGTGAAAAAAGTAAAAAAAAGAAAAAAAAAAGATAATTGTGAATTTTTATCTCACAATTCGGACTTTTTTCCCTGCAATTGCAAGACATAAAGTCAGAATTGCGTGATGAAAACTTTTTTTTTTCTTGAAATCGCGAGTTTATATTTCACAATTCTGGCATTTTTCTCACAATTCAGACTTTTTTCTGGAAAATTACGAGTTTCTATCTCATTTCTGACTTTTCTCACAATTCTGAGATTTTTTTTCTCAAAATCGAGAGTTTATATCTCCGAATTCTGACTTTTCTTTCAATTCTGACATTTTGTCTCAAAATTAACTCACAATTGCAACTTTATAACACGTAATTCTGAGAAAAAAAAGTCAGAATTGGGAGATCTAAACTTGCAATAATGACTTTTTCTTCCAATTGGGAATTTAGTATGTGAGTTTATATCTCATAATTCTGACTTTTCTCAATATTGTGAGTTTATATCTCATAATTCTGACTTTTCTCAATATTGTGAGTTTATATCTCATAATTCTGACTTTCCTCAATATTGCGAGTTTATATCTCATAATTCTGACTTTTCTCAATATTGTGAGTTTATATCTCATAATTCTGACTTTTCTCAATATTGCGAGTTTATATCTCATAATTCTGACTTTTCTCAATATTGTCAGTTTATATCTCATAATTCTGACTTTTCTCAATATTGCGAGTTTATATCTCATAATTCTGACTTTTCTCAATATTGTGAGTTTATATCTCATAATTCTGACTTTTCTCAATATTGCGAGTTTATATCTCATAATTCTGACTTTTCTCAATATTGTGAGTTTATATCTCATAATTCTGACTTTTCTCAATATTGTGAGTTTATATCTCATAATTCTGACTTTTCTCAATATTGTGAGTTTATATCTCATAATTCTGACTTTTCTCAATATTGTGAGTTTATATCTCATAATTCTGACTTTTCTCAATATTGCGAGTTTATATCTCATAATTCTGACTTTTCTCAATATTGTGAGTTTATATCTCATAATTCTGACTTTTCTCAATATTGTGAGTTTATATCTCATAATTCTGACTTTTCTCAATATTGCGAGTTTATATCTCATAATTCTGACTTTTCTCAATATTGTGAGTTTATATCTCATAATTCTGACTTTATAACTCGCAATTGCAACTTTATAACGTAATTCTGAGAAAAAAAAGTCAGAATTGTGAGATCAAAACTTTTTTGTGTTTGTTCCGCACTTATTAGTATTCTAAAGTATTTAGATTGAGTCACTAAACTTGAGTAACGTAACGAAATACGTTACAAATGACTTTTTAAAGCACGTATTTTGTAATCTGTAGTGAAATACATTTTAAAAGTGACCCGGCCAGCCCTGAACACTGATCAGAGAGCACACACGGTAAACGAAAGCTCACGCATGCTCGCTCGACGTACGAGAACCAGTGACGCTCGTTTAGTCCACATTCCGTCCAATCAGAGCGCTGATGTGTAACGGCTCTCATACCGTGGAGCCCGTCCATCCCAGCAGGGCGTAGGCGTAGCGCTCCAGCGGAGGAGCCAGCAGATCCACACGCACGGCTCTCCAGTCCCGACTCGCCCTCGCGTCAGTCTCCCGCTCCCGGCTCTCCTGCTCTCTTCAGCTTCACTATCAGGAAACACTTGCTGAAATGATCCATGGCCTCAAACCGATGGTTCGGCAGCTGCCTCAGGTCAAAGGTGGACTCCTGGAAGTCCGAGTACAGCAGGATGTTCTGAAAAGCACGGTGTTTGTTTTAAATTCATTTGCTTTGTTTTTAGAATATGAGAGTATGCGGTGTTTGTCACGGGTTATTTTTGGAATGGAACACACTCATTTTAACTGTTAAAATTAGTAAAAATGCTACAGTAAGTTCCCTGTGATAGTTCTAACCTTACACGTAACTGACCGTTCGCAAAGCCCCGCCCCCTTTAGTTACTGTTGCTATGTCCGACAACACATGCGCTCTCACGCAGTGAAAAATACATTGTGGAGCAAAGAAGACACTGACAACGTATGAAACAGTTTCATATTTCAAATATCGTCATTTTTTAAAGAAGTTTAATCAATAAATAGCGTCTATTGTCTCTTTAATTTGTCATGACAGATCGCTGTAGCTCTTTGTGAACCTCTTCATACTAGTTCATTTATAGCGTCAAATAAACATGAATGAACATCAGAAGGAAGTTTCAAGCGCGGAAAGACGTGAGGACATACAATTTTTCAAGTTCAACTTCACCAACGTTAATCTACTAACTCCCCTGACTGCTTTGACGGACAACATGGCAGATTTGGGGTTATGATTGGTCAGGTCGCCTGTCAATCAAACTGCCGGCGAAGGGTTAATTGGACAGTAAAATACTGTTAAAGGGATAGTTCACCCAAATTCTGTCTTCATTTACTCGCCCTCATGTTGTTCCAAACCTGTATGAGTTTCTTTCTCCTGCTGAACACAAAAGAAGAGATTTTAAAGAAGCCAGTAACCGCACAGTAGACGGCCCCCATTGACTTCCATAGTATTTGTTTTTTTCCTACTATGGAAGTCAACCAACATTGTTCAGAATATCTTTCTTTGTGTTCAGCAGAACTCATACAGATTTGGAACAACATGAGGGTGTGTAAATGATGTCAAAACTGTCATTTTTGGGTGAACTATCCCCTTTAAATATACCATTTCTGAAAGTAAAAAGATGAAATCCTCTTGTAATTCACAGTGAAAAGCTGTAAACTGATACACAGCTGTGATACAGCTCACATTTGATGGTTTTTCATTTTAATAATTATGTTTTATGGGTTTTATGTTACATCGTATGTCGATAAATGAACGCATTATTTTACGGTCACGTGTTCCCATGATATTTTTTTTGCATTCGTGTGAATATATTAGAATACAAAAGTTACTTCTCTGCATGATTTTACTAGATTTTACTAATTCGGCAGATAATGGCTGTTTAAAATGCATATATTTTTTTGTAAATTTTTTTTAAATCAATCACTTTAAATGAAATAAAAGATTGATTTTATACATCCATGTTGAATAGTTATTTTTAAATGATTAAAGTAGTATGTATCACCTGAAAAAAAAAAAAAAAAATCGATCAGACACTTGAAACGAACATCCACAAACGAAAAGTACATCTATAAACAATTCATGCTCCTCCACAAACCACATACATTTTTCATACTTTTCAATTTGTCTGTTTTTCCCACACACTGCATGTTATTTTGTAGTTTGTGGCACAAACCTGAAGTCACGAGCCTCAGATGTAATTTGCACCTTAAATAAAGAGTTTGCTTGATTTAACAAAAGATTTAGTGTCGGACAGAGAGAAGTCTATTTGCAAACACTCAAGACACGCTCCTCGAGAGCGCCGCTAAATAAACTGAACAAAGACGTGTGATTGCATAAGTCATTGTGAAGTCTGCTAATAGTCGACCCATTTGTGCGATTCACTGGAGCAGAGCCGCAAACCTGAAATACTTCCCATTCCGTGAAAGAATAGAGAGCTTGAAATACGGATCCTGTTCAATTATGAGGCTGGATCTCGTAGCAGCGGGGCGCCTTTCTCCGTCTGTGCTAAATGGTTCCACTTCACGAGAAATGAAATCAATTCAGGGCTGTTCCTCCGTACAGTCACAATAAATAAATAGCAGAGGAGGTTTAAAAAAGAAAAACAACGGATGGATGGGGGGACAAAGATGAAGCAGTGTTACTTTCAGGGTTGAGAAGTAACGAAATACAAGTAACTTAGTTACGTATTTAAAATACAAAATTTGAGTCACTGTATTTCATTACAGTTACATTTTAAATCTGAAAGTTTTAATGTCATTTGAACAGCGATTGGTGATTCTCTGACTCTGACCGTCTGAAAAAGCGGAATTAAGTTTCATGTTTTGTGAGTCATTTTATACTTCACTCGTCACTTTTTCTCACAATTTATTTTTTCCCTCACAATTGTGAGTTTGCATTTCACATTTCTGACTTCTTTTTCTCAGAATTGCGAGATTTAAACTCACAATTGCAAGTTATAAAGTCAGAATTGGGAGATAAACTTGGAATAAAAAAAATTTTTCTTGCAATTGTGAATTTATTACGTGAGTTTATATCTCATAATTCTGACTTTTCTCAATATTGTGAGTTTTTATCTCATAATTCTGACTTTTCTCAATATTGTGAGTTTATATCTCATAATTCTGACTTTTCTCAATATTGCAAGTTTATATCTCATAATTCTGACTTTCCTCAATATTGTGAGTTTATATCTCATAATTCTGACTTTTCTCAATATTGTGAGTTTATATCTCATAATTCTGACTTTTCTCAATATTGTCAGTTTATATCTCATAATTCTGACTTTTCTCAATATTGTGAGTTTATATCTCATAATCTTGACTTTTCTCAATATTGTGAGTTTATATCTCATAATTCTGACTTTTCTCAATATTGTGAGTTTATATCATAATTCTGACTTTCCTCAATATTATGAGTTTATATCTCATAATTCTGACTTTTCTCAATATTTTCAGTTTATATCTCATAATTCTGACTTTTCTCAATATTGTGAGTTTATATCTCATAATCTTGACTTTTCTCAATATTGTGAGTTTATATCTCATAATTCTGACTTTTCTCAATATTGCGAGTTTATATCTCATAATTCTGACTTTTCTCAATATTGTCAGTTTATATCTCATAATTCTGACTTTTCTCAATATTGTGAGTTTATATCTCATAATCTTGACTTTTCTCAATATTGCGAGTTTATATCTCATAATTCTGACTTTTCTCAATATTGTCAGTTTATATCTCATAATCTTGACTTTTCTCAATATTGTGAGTTTATATCTCATAATCTTGACTTTTCTCAATATTGTGAGTTTATATCTCATAATTCTGACTTTCCTCAATATTATGAGTTTATATCTCATAATTCTGACTTTCCTCAATATTATGAGTTTATATCTCATAATTCTGACTTTCCTCAATATTATGAGTTTATATCTCATAATTCTGACTTTTCTCAATATTGTGAGTTTATATCTCATAATCTTGACTTTTCTCAATATTGTGAGTTTATATCTCATAATTCTGACTTTTCTCTATATTGTGAGTTTATATCTCATAATTCTGACTTTTCTCTATATTGTGAGTTTATATCTCATAATTCTGACTTTCCTCAATATTATGAGTTTATATCTCATAATTCTGACTTTCCTCAATATTGTGAGTTTATATCTCATAATTCTGACTTTATAACTCACAATTGCAACTTTATATCACACAATTCTGAGGGAAAAGGTCAGAATTGTGAGATAAAAACTTGCAATGATCTTTTTTGTGTTTGTTCCACACTTATTAGTATTCTATATTATTATAATAAGTATACTTATTATTTGTAATCTGTAGTGAAATACATGTTAATAGTGACATACCCAGCCCTGGTTACTTTAAAATACTATTGTACTTTTTATTCATATTTTTCTAATTAATTATTACTTTTATATTTTCTGTTGGTGTTTTTAATTTGTTATTTTTTGTCTGTTTAGTTTTATCTCAGTTCTAGTTGTACTTATGTTACTACATCAAGTTAAACTGAATGAAATTTCAGAAATGTTACTGTTTGTTCCTAAATCTTACTAACTTTTTGATGATGATGATCCGGTTAGGGTTATTAAAATCTCTATACTGAAGTGTGAACGGTAGAATTAGACATTGATATTGTTTAAAGTAATATTTGGTAACCGAAAGCTGAAATAAAATAAATAAATGTTTCATGAAAAATTTGTCTTGGCATCTAACTGAAAAGTACTTAAAAAAATAAATAAAAGCCAATACAAAATATTAATAAATATTGTAATACAATATAAATAATCATAATAATAATAAATCTCTAAGAAAATAAGAAAGACAGAGATGAATAGAAAGATAATCCCAATGAGCCAGTGAAGAGAGATTGTATAGGAGCTGCGAGACAAATAAACAGATGAGAGAAGGGAAGGAAGCGGGAAAAAAAGATGGAGTCAGGGCCTGAGAATTGATTTCCGCCGGCTACGAGCCGCTCTGATTATCCAGCGCCTGATGGGGCCAGAACTAAGACGATTTACATTACAAATTGTCAGTTTAATTGCAGCAGCCTTAATAATTGTTGCACTACTGTATCCCTCTCACAGACCATAAATCTGAAGCGCTCGTCTTAAAGAGCAATAACTGCCAGAGGGTTGGAGCTCCCGCCGCCCTCTCCATCCGTTAAACCCTGAGACGCGCAGTGTAAACCTCGTGTAAAAATAACCTTGCGCGTCCGTTTCTCTGCCAACGACTCCCTGACACTGTAGCAGGGAATGTGCGACTTCCATGCAGGTCCTGCTCCACCAGGGGGCAAAAGGGCGCATTGCCCCCTCAGATCTGATCGGTGCCCCCCTCCACCCCCGAAACGGGAATGATTTTAACTCTGACGTGTACGATCACACGTTCAGTGCTAAATTCAAATGTGCTTTTCATATTCAGTGTTTTCAACCACATAATGTTTATTTGAGGTTTCAGACATTTAAATTAAGTGCATATATATACTAGAGCTGAATTTATCACATTTGTCTCAGATGTTTCTTCTCAAATTCCTGTGAAGCCTTAAAACACACGCAAATGAGTCTAGAGTTTTTCATTTTCTTGAAGGAAGTGCAGGTGTTGATGAAAATCTAGGAATTAATTCAATCATAAAATGTATTTTTATATTTTTTATATTTTTATATATATATATATATATATATATATATATATATTTCAAATCAAATTAAAACACTTTAGGCCAACTAAAAACAGATTAAATGTTGTTTATTGATTAAATAATTTGTTTATTTTCATGTCATGTGACCATTAACTGACATCAGAAAAATGTGAACGTGTATATGCATTGTTAAATTCCTGAAATATCAACTTACAATACTTCAAGTAAATATTTTACGTCAAATGGGCTGAACTGACCCCCCCCCCCCCCCCCCCCCCCCAAAAAAAAAAAAGAAGGAGCTTGGAAATCCATGCCATATAGTAAGAGTAAAGCAATAAAATGAAGATGGATAACAGCACAGATCATCTTTTGTTCTTCTTTTCTAAGTCGCTTTGGAAAGCTAAGTGCATAAATGTAAATGTAAATACCGTAGACTTTAGTATCAAATCTGAACACAGTTTGAGACACTGCTGAGCATAAAAACACTATATTAATAAAACGTAATTTGTGAAACAGCTGACTTCAGTATATTCCTGTAAAAACACTCGGGCTGCATCCAAACGCTCACGACTATCTGTGCTGGACAGTATGTGAGATTAGGATTAGTCCTAGGCAAAGGTGCCCAGATGGTGGGATATTTCCTGTGGATCTGTGCATGCTTGTGGAGATACGTTTGCCCTAAATTTCTCATGCAGTGGAGGAGGACTTTGCAAATTTTGAACTTTTTAAGTTGTCAATGAACGTGAGGCTGAAGCAGCTCCAGCTGCGCCGGATGAACCTAAAGCACAGCAGATATGAAGCAAAGATTCAGCTTTACGCTTACACTTACTGATGCATTTACATTTTCACGTGACATTGCAGTTCTTCATCATCATGAAAGTTTATTATCTGCAGACGGCGCGTCATGTGAGTATCAAACTAAGTTCTCTTTCACGTCTCGTCGTGCTTAAAACACACAGGCTATGTCAAAAACACACAGGATTCTGTGAACGTAAACAGCAAGTAAAGAAATCGCATGTGTATGTTAGATCTGTGCATTAAAGAGAGAGCAGAGTAATATACAGTACCGACTGATATATATCCATATATATAAATTCAGTCCATCATTGGTTGTGGGCGGGGCTTGTGCACTGTGACGTCACATTGCATAGAAACGGCAAACTGCTTATTCTGAGACGCCGCTTATGATTTATGGAGATTAAAAAAGGAGGAGTGTGTGGATTTTTACCATTATATGGTGGTTTTGTTGACACTTCCGACACACATTTATGTTCAAACACCATGTAAAAGGGAATTTTGCATCTGATGTCCTCTTTAAATCAAGATACATTTACTGTATGAATGAAGTCTTGTTGTCTGAAAAATTAGCAGATTTTTTACATGTTTTAAGCATAAACATTTTTCAGAAAGAGACTTAATATCGTCAGTCATTTTGCTTCTCCATTAAATATATCTTGATTTAAGAATGTTTAGATATTTGTACAGGAAAACAAGACAAAAATTCTGCTTTTTAAGTCAACTCACCTTTACTTATATAGCGCTTTTTTCGATGCAAATTGTAGCAAAGCAGCTTTACAGTAATAATTGGCTAATAATTTTTTTCCCAAAGAAAATGTTGTCATTGTCCAGCTTATTCTATATATTATTGATTCATTCCGTCGCTGAGATCAATAGTTATTCGTCTAGTTAATTTATGTATATCAGCACCGGAGAAAACAGTGACGTAATCGTCCGGCTCAGCTTTTAAATGGTTTTAATGAAATGTTACGAGTAGTAGTTCATTCACTTATTTTAAATAAGTATAAGCATTTGTGCCTTATTAGTTTCCATTTACATTCTTGCTTTAAATTCAGTATGCAATGCTGCGATTCTTAATAATTGACAACCAACAACACACCAAGAATCCAAAGACACGGCGTGAAAAATTTGCAATGAAAAGTTATTTTTGCATGTTTGTTTCCCTTCGCATGCAAAATTTAAAGGGAGGAGAGTGTGATCATTGTAGTCATTTTACTGGTATATGGCTGCATTCTGTGTTTTTTAATTTGCACATTGTCAGTAGATCAGCCTCAGAACCTTCCCACTCCCATCGGCGCTTTTACGGGATTTTCAGTGTCCTCACACATACACACAGATTGACGCTCTCACCGCGCACAGATGAGTCTCAGGGAAAAAACAGGCTTCGTGGAGGCTAACACAGAATTCCCTGGCCTCGCAGCCGTGACACGAGGAGCCGGTTCACACACATTTCAGAGAACATTGCTTTGCTTTGCATCAGGACACATACTACGAGCCATTATTTCATCAGAAAACATCTCAACAGTCCTTAATGCGCTGATTAGAACTGAAGTAAGAGCCATTTCGATCAGTATTCTCCTGCTAATATAATTCAGGCTCAAGTAGTCAATGCAGTCTGTACACCTGAATGCATTCAGCTGAACTGAATGGAATCCTGTAGCTGCTTTATAAACACGGTTTTAAGCTTTTAAATGGTTTAAACCAGGGATCATATGCAATCATTACAAGCTGAGCATAATAATTAAACAAAAAAAGGGTTAGTTCACCCAAAAATGAAAACTCTCTCAATTCCTCATGTCGTTCCACTCCTGTAAGACCTTCGCTTATCTTCAGGACACAAATTAAGATATTTTTGATGAAATCTGAGAGGTATACGACACGTCCATAGCAATTTAACCGACACCAGAAAGGAACCGTCGACGTGACTGCAGTGGTTCAACCTTAAATTTATGAAGCGACAAGAATACTTTCAAAAACAGCAACTTTATTCAACATTATCTTCTCATACGTTGTTCACGTCCGGGTTCTACGTCAGAATTCCGACTCATTATCGGGCGAATCCTGCGTCAGCATCACATGCATGCTTTGGCCGATACTGAGCCCGCGTTTGGACATAAACACTGTGTTTACTCCATCAACTGTGTAAGGATAAAGATCGCACGGTAAACCAGTTTCAGTTTCGAGACTGATTTGTATTTTTCATTTTTCGGTGTGTAGCTGAAACAGCTGCTGTATCTATTCAAAGTCTATGAAGCGCTATGTACGGTGTATAGAGAGCGGACTTCTATTAATGAGTTAGTTCAGCCAAAAATGTAAATTCAGCCATTAATTCCTCTCCCTCATGTGGTTCTACACCCGTAAGACCTTCGTTCATCTTCAGAACACAAATGAAGATATTTTTGATGAAATCCGATGGTTCGGTGAGTCTCTATTGATGAACACTTTCAATGTCCAGAAAGACACTAAAACATATTTGAAACAGGTCATGTGACTACAGTGGATCAACCTTAATATTATAAAGTGACGAGAATACTTTCTGTGCGCCAAAATAACGACTTTTCAACAATATCTAGTGATGGACGATTTCAAAACACTGTTTTACGAATCTTTTGTTTCGAATCAGTGGTTCAGAGCGTGTATCAAATTGTCATGTGAACTATTGATTCACTTATGATGTAACGAAGCCTCGTTTACAGAAATCACGTGACTTTGGCACTCCGAACCACTGATTCGCTTCTTGAATGAGTGTTTTGAAATTGCCCATCACTAGATATTGTTGAAAAGTCGTTATTTTGTTTTTTGACGCACAGAACGTATTCTCGGGGATTTATAATATTAAGGTTGAACCACTTGAGTCACATGACTTGTTTTAAATATGTTTTAGTATCTTTCCGGACATTGAAAGTGTTCATTATCTCACTGAACCATCGGATTTCATCAAAAATATCTTCATTTGTGTTGTGAAGATGAACGAAGATCTTACGGGTGTAGAACCACATGAGGGAGAGGAATTGATGACTGAATTTTCATTTTTGGGTGAAGTGACACTTTAACTGCATTCCCTTCTTACTCTAATGGAAACAATTCTATAACACAACAATAAATAACTCACAAAACTAACTCTCTTCAACACTGCAAATACCATGTAGAGCCTTATGATTTGCACAATGCAGAAAACACGGATGAAATCACAGAACTTCCTGTATAAAGCAGAACGTCACAGAATTTGGCAATTTTTGGATGAATTAATCAAAAGTAGGGCTGTACAATGAATCAGATATCGATACGGACTAGTGTCTGTGAATATTAAAGCTAAAAAACTGCTATTAAAATCTGAAGTCTGCATGAAGTTTCGTCTACTAATACACCTACTGAATGCTACACATGAACTTCATCTGTAGAGCCGCTCTGAACATTTCACCATTTAATTTGATAAAACGACTGACATTTGTCGTGTCATTTACACAGGAAGCCAAAGGTCTTGACGACTGTCAAAATAAAAGTTTGCCATAATTTGAAATAACAGCAATAGTAATATTGTACAATAGATGCACTTCGATTAATAGAGATAATAATATAAAAACACACAAACTCAAAAGTCTTCATTGAAATTGGAAATTGCACAGTAAAAATGTAGCCTACTAATCATTGTTATTCTTTTAATTAAATTAATTTGATTACATTTTAAACTAAATGGTTATCTTTATGGACTGATTTGATTACATGTTTCAATTCATTTTTATTTGTCCCAACAATGTTTATATAATACATACGGCAAAATATGCCAAAATAAAGCTCTAGTGAAGAAAATGTGATATAAACCACCAGAATCTCGATACAGCACGAGCATAATAAAGTCAACCTTTATACATACTTTCATATTTCTGCTGAATGATTCAACAATGCAAAATTATGCCTTTATAATTCACTCCACCTCTAAAACAAATTCCCAAAATATAGCCTCTTATTTTTTTCGGGTTTACATGAAAATATATCTGATTACAGAAATGAAATGGCTTTCAAGATCAAATAATCTATGCTAAGATGACAACCACAAGATCAGCTATATTTTTAATATCAAAACAGCCGCACACACATAAACAGCGCAACCAGGCGTACATGTTTTTGCAAACAAGATCTGATGCTTCAGCATTTTCATGCATTTGATGTTTTTTTTTTCAGTCTCTTTGAAGGCCGGGACAAACAGCTGACGCAGAGGACAACAGAAAGTGTGTCACCATGACGACGGCTGATGTAATGTCACATTGGCAGCGAGTCAGAGTCGGAGACTTCAAACCCGCACCCCCGAGAGCAAAGATTAGCTTGTGTTTGCACAGCACGTTTGAGCCGCGCTCGCCTTTGATTCACCAGCTTTTGCTGCAACTGTTGAATGTGATTGCTGAAATTGCTGTGCAGCGCTAGATCACAGTATGCATAGTGCGCATAATTCTTGGAGGATATTATATGACTGACTTCACATCTGCACGCCATTTGAGACGTAAAGTTGACAGCACAGAAGAAAATGCCACTATTTGAGGCCAGAAACGATCAAAAATGCAAACGCATGTGGTCTCATTGTACATGCGTGACATGCACGCTTGCATTATTTTGGATATTTTACGTTGTGCATCATCAGTACCGAAAGAGCGAGGGATTTTCCTTTGCAATCAGTTCAGAAATTTATATCCAGGATTGGGTTGCATACTTATGAATTAAAATTAAAATAAATGAAAATTAGCCCAAGCTTTACTCGCCCTCAAGTCATCCTAAGTGTATATGACTTTCTCTCTGACGAACACAATCGGAGAAATATTAAATAAGTATGAGCTGAAGAAAATGTCTCCATTAGAGCTGCAACTAACGACTATTTTTATTTAGCTTTTTTTTTTTTTTTTTTTAAATGTAAGAAGTTAGAACTAATTTAGCAGTTCATTGAGGTGTAGAAACACTGGGACACGCCATTATGTAATAATACGATTTGATTTTGATTAAAAATAAGTCATTATGTGTGTTCGTCCAGTGGTGGACATTTGAACTTTAAAATGAAGAGTGTCAAAGACTTTCTCTACAGTCTTAAAGGAACTTTGATAGTGTCAAAGCCATTGAACAAACGTCTCCTGAACCGTGTGTTTTTCCCCGTGTGCTGTCTGTAAGTCTTAGCGAGCGCGCAGGGCGGGAATCAGGAACTTTCTCTGTTCCCAGGAGCAGAAGCCGCCTTTACGCCAAATGAATGGAAACAGTGTGACGCTTCGACGCATTTCACGTAATTTTCGTAATCGTTGCAGCACTAGTCTCCATCCACATTCATCCATCATAAACATATTCCACACGGCTCTGAGGATCAATAAAGGCCTTCTGAAGCGAAGCGATGCATTTGTGTAAAAAAAACATATCCATATTTAACAAGTTATGAAGTAAAATATGTAGCTTCTAGGGCTGCGCGATTAAATCGCACACTATTTGCCAAAGGCTGCGCAGCTTGTCAGAGCTGTACGGCTCTGCGATCAGTAGTAAATGCTTCATCTGAAATCCAGAGGGCGCTCTTGATATTTATTAATATTTCTCCGATTGTGTTCGTCAGAAAGAAGGAAGTCATAAACACTTAGGAAGGCTGGAGGGTGAGAAAAGCTTGGGAAGTGAACTAATCCTTTTAAGTTCTGTTTGTAACAGAATATTTTGTGTTCCCTTCTTTAAACAAAATATGGGCTTGCTGTTACTTTTAAATGAAACCTTGTTTAAAAAGTAATTTGATCGGGCTGAAATTTGGACGACGCCTCGGAAGTGGAAGAGTTTTCATTCAAGATTTTCATTTAGGATTTGTGGTTCGGTGCTTTAAGGTTAATGTTCAAAATGTCTTTTTAAGCTGATGTTAAGGTGTTTCTCACTGGATGGCGATCAACATTATATAATAATTTTTTTAATTTAGGTATCACATTTGCCCGTTATTATATTCAAAGTCAAATGGTTTGAAAAAAAGTGACTTTAAAATGTATTTGGAAACAATATCTAAAAGTAAAAACTCAAATCAATGTACGAACTATGCAACTGTTTAAGATGTACAATGTTTTTAATAATTTCCCCTGATATATGGCTAAAATATACTTAATTAACTTAATTAATTAACTTTTTCTTATTCAAGTCAAAATATAACTTAATACTGCTTAATCAGCACGAATACATTCATTTATAACAACAAAATCATTTTTATAGGTTAATTTAAGTAAAAAAAAATAGTAACATTAAAATGGCAAAACATTAAAATTAAAAAAATACTCAGAATGAGATTTTTAAAAATCACACTTTCATAACCACATGTAGTAAATGTAAGCATGAATTCACAATAAAATGTCCAAATTTTCTACTACCCGTATTTCATTTTTACAAACATTTCTTAAGAAGTCTATGTATTATTTTATCTTCTTCTTGTAATAAAAGTAAAAAAAAATAAAAAATTAAATGTGAATTTGCACGGAGGTATTAAGAGTGATAGTGTAGTTTTCCCTATAGAAAAACACTCCAACTCAAAAATTTCTAGTTACGTCAAAATTTTTCAATTGGCCTAATTGAATTTCTGTGAATTGAATTTGATCAATTGTGGCAACCGGCTCAATCAGAATTTATTAACATAAAATGAATTTATTAACATAAATTGTAGTACCAATTTCTCAAAAAAAAAAACCCAAATACATAATACTGTAGCAAGTATAAAACACAAAAATATGTTAACCATGTACAAATGGTTTGATGAAGAATTTGTGTGGGGACAGTGAGTTACGCGCTATAAAATAAAACTTGCATGTTTGTGTCGAAGACAGTTGAAGACCCAGGGCTGAAGGTTCGATCAGCGGGGGATGAAGAACCACTGACCCAACACTTCTGCCAATTGATTGAGGTCTCGGCGCCGGCAGCGGTCCAGTAACGGGTCTGCAGAGGGGTTCGGTGGCATTAGTTTTAGTTTCAGTTAACTAATAACCCTGCTCTCTATGTCAGAGGGAGACTGACCTTCTTAGCCCAAAAAAAACCTGATAAATAAAAAATGATGCAGCCGTATTTTCACAAGGACATCTTTCATCCTTTCTGATGTGTTTTATTGCTCACTCGCTCTCACTGCAGGCTGGATGAATAAAACACCATGATGTGATGCCATGAGCCTCAAGGGGCGACATCTAGCATGACAAGGTTACTCGACTTAAAATCGACCTTCTTTACCTCCACTTAATCACCAGCTGTCTCTCGCCCCCTGGAGGCACGGAGGATTTTTTTTCTCCTCGATGGTTCCTCTTGCAAAGTTTAGAAAACTTGACATCTCAGTTATGTTTTTTTTTTTCTATATGAATTTGGTCTACTATAAATACCATTCAAAAGTTTGGGGTCGGATAGATTTTTTTTTAATGGTTTTGATAGTCTCTCCTGCTCAACAAGGCTCCATTTATTTGAATCAAAATACGGTAAAAATGTGAAATATTATTATAATTTAAAATAGCTGTTTTCTATGGGAACATATAGTAAATTGTAATTTATATCCAGTGATCAAAGCCAATTTTCAGCATCATTCCTCCAGTCTTCAGTGTCACATGATCTAATATGATGATTTGATGCTCACAGATTTTTGTGGAAACTGTGATTTTTTGGTAACATTATAAATTATAAAGTCTTTACTGAATACAATTATTAATTTCTTTAAATATATATATATATATATATGTATATATATAAATGAAAATATTTTACTGGCCCCAAACGTTTAAACAGTAGTGTAAGTATGTTATTTACATTAACGGCAACAGTATGGATCAGATCATTTGGAAGTTCATACTGAAATCTCTAAATTTCGATTGCACAATTTAAGCCATTTGTTGAGGTGTCTTCTGAAACTCACACGTGAGATTAACGGCATCTTTTTTTCTGCAGAGAAACATTTCTTCAAGACAGTAACAAGATTAAATGGAAAAGCTCATGGAAACTTAAATCTCATAAGCAGAAGTTCCTTTTGATTGCTCATAAGAAGCAATCGAGCTATTACAGAGATCTCATCCATGATGTTTCTCTCCCTGGAGATCAGTGAACCAGATCTGAACGCAGGTTTGATCAGTGAGAAATGTTGCTAACACAGAGACTAATAACAATGGAAGAGGATGGAAAGAAATACAAAGCGAAAGAGGAAGGCAGGCGCTGGGTTATTTTTAATCTCTGAAATGACAGAGAGGCAGCGACAGGCAAGCCATCATCGGCCCCGTCGCCTCCCACTCACTCGCCGCACGCTCTCCTCCAGGCTTCCAGGTGGCAACAACATTCTCGTTTCATCGCTCTTATCCGCTCGTATTGGCTCCATCTATCTCGGGTTAGCGTTCACGTTCTCGTGTTCCTCTCTCTCCTCTGTTCTGCACCATGAATGACTTCCCATGTCCAGATGTCTTACAGTGTCTTCTGACCCCAACAACCACCTAACAGCATGAATACACCAGATCATCTGTCTATCTATCTATCTATCTATCTATCTATCTATCTATCTATCTATCTATCTATCTATCTATCTATCTATCTATCTATCTATCTATCTATCTGTGTGTATCTGGCTATCTATCAATCTATATCTATGTCTCTCTCTTTCTCTATCTATCTATCTATCTATCTATCTATCTATCTATCTATCTATCTATCTATCTATCTATCTATCTGTGTCTATCTATCATCTATCTGTCTGTCTATCTATCTGTCTGTCTGTCTGATTGATTGATTGATTGACTATCTATCTATCTATCTATCTATCTATCTATCTATCTATCTATCCATCTATCTATCTATCTATCTATCTATCTATCTATCTATCTATCTATCTATCTATCTATCTATCTATCTATCTATCTATCTATCCATCTATCTATCTATCTATCTATCTATGTATCTATCTATCTATCTATCTATCTATCTATCTATCTATCTATCTATCTATCTGTGTGTATCTGCTATCTATCAATCTATATCTATGTCTCTCTCTTTCTCTATCTATCTATCTATCTATCTATCTGTGTCTATCTATCTATCTATCTATCTGTGTGTCTATCTATCTGTCTGTCTGTCTGATTGATTGATTGATTGACTATCTATCTATCCATCTATCTATCTATCTATGTGTCTCTCTATCTATCTATCTATCTATCTATCTATCTATCTATCTATCTATCTATCTATCTATCTATCTATCTATCTATCTATCTGTGTGTATCTGGCTATCTATCAATCTATATCTATGTCTCTCTCTTTCTCTATCTATCGATCTATCTATCTACCTATCTATCTGTGTCTATCTATCTATCTATCTATCTATCTATCTATCTGTCTGTCTGTCTGTCTGTCTGATTGATTGATTGATTGACTATCTATCTATCTATCTATCTATCTATCTATCTATCTATCTATCTATCTGTCTGTCTGTCTGATTGATTGATTGATTGACTATCTATCTATCTATCTGTCTGTCTATCTATCTGTCTGTCTGTCTGATTGATTGATTGACTATCTATCTATCTATCTATCTATCTATCTATCTATCTATCTATCTATCTATCTATCTATCTATCTATCTATCTATCTATCTATCTATCTGTGTCTATCTGGCTCTCTATCAATCTATATCTATGTCTCTCTCTTTCTCTATCTATCTATCTATCTATCTATCTATCTATCTGTGTCTATCTATCTATCTATCTATCTATCTATCTGTGTCTATCTATCTATCTATCTATCTATCTGTGTCTATCTATCATCTATCTGTCTGTCTATCTATCTGTCTGTCTGTCTGATTGATTGATTGATTGACTATCTATCTATCTATCTATCTATCTATCTATCTATCTATCTATCTATCTATCTATCTATCTATCTATCTGTCTGTCTGTCTGATTGATTGATTGATTGACTATCTATCTATCTATCTGTCTGTCTATCTATCTGTCTGTCTGTCTGATTGATTGATTGATTGACTATCTATCTATCTATCTATCTATCTATCTATCTATCTATCTATCTATCTGTGTGTATCTGGCTATCTATCAATCTATATCTATGTCTCTCTCTTTCTCTATCTATCTATCTATCTATCTGTGTCTATCTATCTATCTATCTATCTATCTATCTATCTGTGTCTATCTATCATCTATCTGTCTGTCTATCTATCTGTCTGTCTGTCTAATTGATTGATTGATTGACTATCTATCTATCTATCTATCTATCTATCTATCTATCTATCTATCTATCTATCTATCTGTCTGTCTGTCTGATTGATTGATTGACTATCTATCTATCTATCTATCTATCTATCTATCTATCTGTCTGTCTGTCTGATTGATTGATTGATTGACTATCTATCTATCTATCTGTCTGTCTATCTATCTGTCTGTCTGTCTGATTGATTGATTGATTGACTATCTATCTATCTATCTATCTATCTATCTATCTATCTGTGTCTATCTGGCTATCTATCAATCTATATCTATGTCTCTCTCTTTCTCTATCTATCTATCTATCTATCTATCTATCTATCTGTGTCTATCTATCTATCTATCTATCTATCTGTGTCTATCTATCATCTATCTATCTATCTGTGTCTATCTATCTATCTATCTATCTGTGTCTATCTATCATCTATCTGTCTGTCTATCTATCTGTCTGTCTGTCTGATTGATTGATTGATTGACTATCTATCTATCTATCTATCTATCTATCTATCTATCTGTCTGTCTGTCTGATTGATTGATTGATTGATTGATTGACTATCTATCTATCTATCTATCTATCTATCTATCTATCTATCTATCTATCTATCTATCTATCTATCTATCTATCTGTCTGTCTGTCTGATTGATTGATTGATTGACTATCTATCTATCTATCTGTCTGTCTATCTATCTGTCTGTCTGTCTGATTGATTGATTGACTATCTATCTATCTATCTATCTATCTATCTATCTATCTATCTATCTGTGTCTATCTGGCTATCTATCAATCTATATCTATGTCTCTCTCTTTCTCTATCTATCTATCTATCTATCTATCTATCTGTGTCTATCTATCTATCTATCTATCTATCTATCTGTGTCTATCTATCTATCTATCTATCTATCTGTGTCTATCTATCATCTATCTGTCTGTCTATCTGTCTGTCTGTCTGTCTGATTGATTGATTGATTGACTATCTATCTATCTATCTATCTATCTATCTATCTATCTATGTGTCTATCTATCTATCTATCTATCTATCTATCTATCTATCTATCTATCTATCTATCTATCTATCTATGTGTCTATCTATCTATCTATCTATCTATCTGTGTGTATCTGGCTATCTATCAATCTATATCTATGTCTCTCTCTTTCTCTATCTATCTATCTATCTATCTATCTATCTATCTGTGTGTCTATCTATCTGTCTGTCTGTCTGATTGATTGATTGATTGACTATCTATCTATCCATCTATCTATCTATCTATGTGTCTGTCTATCTATCTATCTATCTATCTATCTATCTATCTATCTATCTATCTATCTGTGTGTATCTGGCTATCTATCAATCTATATCTATGTCTCTCTCTTTCTCTATCTATCGATCTATCTATCTACCTATCTATCTGTGTCTATCTATCTATCTATCTATCTATCTATCTATCTATCTATCTATCTATCTATCTATCTATCTATCTATCTATCTATCTATCTATCTATCTGTCTGTCTGTCTGATTGATTGATTGACTATCTGTCTATCTATCTGTCTGTCTATCTATCTATCTATCTGTCTGTCTGTCTGTCTATCTATCTATCTATCTGTGTCTCTCTCTCTCAATCTATCTATCTATCTATCTATCTGTGTCTATCTGTCTATCTATCTATCTATCTATATCTGTCTCTCTTTCTCTCTTTCAACCTCTCTCTCTCTTTCAATCTCTCTCTCTCTCTATCTATCGATCTATCTCTCAATCTATCTCTCTCTCTATCTATCTATCTATCTATCTACACACTTTATTCAACAAGGATGCATCAAATTGTTCAAAAGTGACATTTAAAACGTTCCAAAAAAATTCATGTTTCAAATAAATGCTGTTCTGAACTGTCTATTCATCAAAGAATCCTGAAAAATAAAATCTATCAGTTTCCTCAAAAATATGAAGCAACACAACTGCTTTCAACATTGTTAGTAATATGAAATCATGATAATTCATAACAATATGCAGCTAACACAAGTTAAGTTAAGAGACTCCTTCACGAAGCAGACAGACGTTGAGAGCACAGTCTGTCCGTTTCCTACGGCCTTCAGAAAGACACAAGACGGGGAACTCTCCTCAGCAAACTACAGGTAAGTTGCGATTTACTTTATCAATAAATCTGTCAACGTCTCAAACTTCAGTGTCTTGAAGTCCATCATCACTTCATCACTCAGTCTCACAGAAATGCTTTACAGTTCCACTCAACCGTGACAATCAAATCCCTTCTGCCGTGTCCGAGCACAGATTGATGGACAGATCTGAATCTCATTCAGATGGGAAGAGCAGAGGAGTATAGAGTATGTTATTCTAGCTGTGCATAACGTAATTCATGTCTGTTCATGGCCTTGTTTGATTATTTACAAATGAAGACCCTAAAAATCAGCATTTTCACACAGACGCTGCTAGCACTGGAATCCTGGTTTGTCTTTCTTTACTGCACTGTAATGAACTGCCAATCTTTAGAGAAAAGATGAAGTTGTTTATCCACCAACAGCATGAACAATCCGGCCTGATTGTTTAAAGTGACCATTAAAAGCCACCTGCCCAACAACAGCGTCTGAGCCGCTCGTCTCCGCTGGTAGTTGGCAGAACAATCAAGGCGACGAGTCCCACAGCCGAAAGTCGATGAAATCACGTAAAGAGTCAGACACACTCGAGCACATCTGATGAGGAACTTTCCTCAAGCTGATCGATGTGCTTGTGCTTTCAGGAAAACACTGCAATAAAGTGTTTACATCTAGACATTATGGGACATCATCCACAAAAAAATGCATTCGTGTGTGTGCGTGAGAGAAAAAATGTAAAAAAAAACATAAATTATATATATATACATATATAAACAATACATTATATATATACATATATACAATAAATTATATATATACATATATAAACAATAAATTATATATATACATATATATACATATATAAACAATAAATTATATATATATATATATATATACATATATAAACAATACATTATAAATATATATACATATATATGCAATAAATTATATATATATATACATATACATATATAAACAATAAATTATATATATACATATATATATAAACAATAAATAATATATACAAATATATATACATATATTCATATATATATATATATATATATATATATATATATATATATATATACACATACAAATATAACAATAAATTAGTTTCATTGCTTAAAAATTACTCATATATTCATTTAATTTAAACTGTGAAAGTATTTTATATATATATATATATATATAAAATATTATATATAAATATATAAATATAAAGTAAAAATAAAATTGCTTTTTAAGTCTGTAAAAAATTCACCATCAAGGTTTTCCATTGCAAAACTTTTCAAACTGACAAGTACATTCTTCAAAGTAGGTCATCTTTTTTACAGCGAAACACGAGGTCATCCATTTTATGCATTGAGAAGCTGATTTCAATATTTGACCAAGCGAAACGGATAAAAGGTATTTTAGTAGAAGGTATTTTTGTACCTGGCTTTTGAATCGTTCAATCACCGCAGGCAGAATCGCATCCTCTTGTCCTGGCTCAGGTGTTTTTATGATGAAGTCCACATCATGACCAAACTCCTTTCCCCTGAAGATTAAACCCACAAACTGTCACCATAATGACTTTATACACTGAATGCATGTTCACTGTTAAACAAAATAAGATGCACATTCTGTCAGTAGGAGGATATGATGTAGATCATATGATGAGATACACAATAAGCATGTGAGTAACCGTACAGGGACATACGGCTCATTTAATGGCTTTGCCTTTTTCTATTACTCAAATAAGCCATTTGGCCTGCGTCATTAAACTCCACAGCGTCTCGACTGCCGGAGCTGTCAGGCCGTTTTATGAGTTTCACTGCTGTGTAGAGAGATTATGAAAATGAGTCTCTAAACTCAAAGGCCTCATAGGCACCAAATTCAGGTGGGAGGAAGGAGATATCCTAAGATATTTATGTAAAATTATATAACAACTCTTGGGGGGGGGAACACAACTTTCGCAACAGTTCTGTTTAAAAACACATATAATGGCTTTTCAGTTCAACTGTAAAAAAAATATGACAAAAAAAAAAATCAAAAATAGAAAAATTGCAAGCACTGAAAAAGTAAATGTATCAAACCGCTGGAAATTAATGAATAGTTATTAATGAGAATTACAACCTATAAAGCATGCAACGTGACACTCGTGAAAAATAAGCAGCTGACTCTATAAATACATGTTCCTGGTCTCATTATGAAAGATTTTTAAGTTCACATAATTTCAAAATAAAATAAAATAATAATTTTAAAATACAATTAATTAATAATAAATCATTTAAAATAAATGAATAAACAAACGAACAAAAAAAACACGTTTTATAATCTTTCATCGTGATAATATCTTTCACCACCCAGACAATTCCTTATTGGATAAAAACAAGTCTTGTCCTATTTTTAAAAAAAAAAATCCTATGCAAGTTTTGATGCGTTCACTTGTTTACATATATTACAAAAATACGATCGTGGAATTTTAGTTAGACAGAATTCAATAAAAATATATTTGATGTTGCAACTAATGAAACCATCGCACAAAACCCCAACAAAAGTAGCATTTTTACTCAGAATGCTATAGTGAGATGCACCCTTGCTCTCCCTTTGTGCAATCGCAAAACAATCGCGATTTGAGCACATGCAATTTCTGAATCGCACAAGTCTGCAATTTTATTTGTTCATTTATTTATATTTTAATTCAGAATACTGCAACGTTACTGTGCGCATGTTTAAGATGTTAACCAATCAGAGCTCACTCAGCACAAATGAGAACAAAGCAAAGCGGGAGAACAGAATAGGCAAATAATTTGGTACCAAAGAGAAATTCAACATCAGTCGTTTGAGAGAGTTTTGGATTCAAACACTGGACAAAAGACACCGACTCGCACTTATTTCACACAAGTTGCTGTATGAGAAATGTAAGGCGGGCGTTGAATACGAGTTTAAGCAGGTGAAATAATCCTCATTTATTTGATGTTGTCTGTTTTTAAGACACTTTTTTTTACAGTTTTGTTTATCAAGCAGTTAATCTACTGTACAGTGTTTCTTCATTCACTGAAATATAATTTTGAAGTTGACTTATTATGACTGGAACTTCAGGTTAGTTAACCTTAATTTATTTGATGTTGTCTGTTTTAAAGACAGTTAATTACAGTTTTGTTTATGAAGCTGTAAATACAGTTACTTCATTGTAAAACATTTTGTTATGCACTTCTCGTGCACTGAATACATTCAGAATGTAGCATGTTTGAAAAAGCAAAAACAATTACCAAAATTGCAAAATAAATCGCAATTGCAATATTGATTAAAAAAATCTCAATGTGAGTTCATTTGTAAATAACCAAACTAGACCATGAAAACACATGCATTACATTGTAAAATACAGTATACAGATATAATAAGGTACAGTATATACGTATTTGCTTCGTGAATGGATCAGTGGATCAGGTGGTGCTACATTCAAGGACCATCTGAAGCTCTAAAAGCCAAACACAGTAAATGTACACTTGAGCCAACACAAATGAGTCTGAGCACCAGAAAAGCGTATGAATGCGAATTTTTCAGGTTTTAATGGCAGGCAGTGGAAGTGAAAAACACAAGCGTAGGCACAGTATACGGATAAGAGGCTCTCAAAACTCTGAACTTGCATTTCTCTTTTCTTCTGCTCGCAGATGCAGGATTAGAGTAGTGCCAAGTAAACATAACTTAATATAACCTAACGCCAGGCAGCTATTAAACGCTGCTTTTCATACAAAACGAAAAGTAAGAGAACAGCAACCTTTTAAGAATTCATGCAGCTTGCGAATTATTTAGTGCCGGCGTCGTTTAGAAATGAAGCATTTACTGCCGGATCCAATATTAGGTTGGGAGAAAACTGCAGTGAACTCTGGGCCGCTTGTTTTTCAAGGGTAGTCAGATTTATGGCATGACATACTGCGTTCCGATAATACACAACACCTGCGGCTCTGTTCCAAAACCTAGTGAACGGCCTTTCTGTCTACATGGGCAGGATCATAAATGAAACGGCTGAATTAACCCTTCGCAGACAGTTTGATTGACAGGCGATCTGACCAATCATAACTACGAAATCGCCATTTTGTCCGACAAAGCGATCAGGGGAGTTAGTAGATTAACGTTGGTGAACTTGAACTTGAAAAATTGTGTGTCCTCACGTCTTGAAACAACATTCCTATATATAGGGGCCGTTCATATATCGCGCCTAAAAACTAATTTTGCAAGCACTTTTGCAAGCGTTCGGGAGCTTGTGCTTCTTTAGAGAAGAGGAAGAGTTGTTGTAGTCGAGTGTTGTTGATGTGTTGCTGCTTCACAAACGAGGGTCGATTCAACACAAAAGATGAACATGACGACACATGCTAGTGATGAGTTGATCAACTCCACAGCAACTACATCAATTTATCCACTAACCGTTCAGAAACGTCTAAAAGTCGGAACTTCTTCCTGAGTCTCTCCATCAGTGAACAATGTAAGGATGAACACCGTCTGCATGAGATTTTCCAGCTTTGTTGTTGCTGTTAAAGCTCCGCCCTCTTCTGGAAAGGGGGCGGGGAGCAGCAGCTCATTTGCATTTAAAGAGACACGCACAAAAACGGTGTGATTTTTCTCACACCTAAAAAGGGGCAAATTTGAAAAGCTATAATAAATGATCTGTGGGGGATTTTGAGCTGAAACTTCACACACATTCTGGAGACACTAGAGACATATAATACATCTTGTAAAGAGGAGCATTTTAGGTCCCCTTTAAAAACAGCAGGTTTAATGATACAGATGTTTGAAGGAAATATCTAGTCAAAGGTAAACTCCTGAAGCCCTGTGTTCAAGTAAACATGTGCGTTCCTTCGTGTCACAGGAACTGGCCCCAGTCTTCCAGTCAGAAATGAAAGAGCTGAGGGTGAACCAGCTCACAGAAGAGGAGCATCACTGCTGTACCGGATTACAGAGGCAGGATGTTCGCTCGATTTTGATCCAGAATTCAGGCCTCAGAAGATGCAACTAAACCTTCCTCAAACCAGCCCCACCGATGGACCACACGCCAGCTCCCTTCCACCCGCTTTGATGGAGATCAGTCAGATGCAGAGCCAAGCACCTCACGGTTAAGTTGACATATAAAAGAGAACAAATGAATCCTAGATCCGCCAGAAGCAGTGTTTGATCCTGCAGGGTGCCTTCAAGTCCTCTAGGAAGTTTCTTTAAAAATGATAATTAAGACAGACAACGATTTTGGTAGAAATAAAATGTATGTGTTAGATGATTTATACTATATAAACTTCAGAAACACTGGTATTTTAGCTCCTTTCACTCCACAACAAATGCTACGCAGAACAGAACAGGAATGAAAAATATTGGTATAAAGCACACACAAATTATAGGGCTATTCATTATAAAAACCAGCCAAATGAGTAGTTTCTGTCCAGACTTACAACTATTCATCAAATGTGAACAAACTAAATAGTACCATCAAAATTCACAATTGCACTTCACGATCAATACCAAATTAGCCTACACTAATACAGTCATTATGGTGGCGCTTGTCTTGTAAATACAACCATCCCAACACGTCTTGAAGGCAGCATTAGTCTGTCGCGTGCAATAGCTACTGGCAACAGAGTGAAACCGAGTGAAAGAAGGTCTCGCGGGGTCATTTTAGAGGAGCTTATTGAGTGGGCGAGCAATGTGACACTGTTCATTTAGAACTCAACAAGCCTTGCTAATGTGCTAAAGTTCAGTGCTAGTGTGTGGGAGTTCTAGCTGATCCACGGAGCTGCATTAGCAGTCATTTCTACAATGAAAAACATGCTTGGGTGATGCATATATAAACCTGCTGCTAAACAAACAATATTAGTCCTTTCAAACTGTTAGGACATATTGAAGCACACTGTGCAGTGCATAAGGTCAGATTATATTTGAGTCATTTTAATTTTATTGCCTAAATAAGTATGTGCATGTATTTTGCATTTAATAAGTACCTATTATGCCCTTTTCAGTCTTGATTGTGTTTTTGTGCTCTACTAGAACAGGCTTGAATGCTCATCATTTTTCTCATATTCTCCATCGTTGCAGCTCCTCTATTCCCAGTCTGTCAGTAACGCTCTGCTCACTTCCTGTCTCTCTGAAGCGCCTCTTTCTGAAAACCACCCTGTGCTCTGATTGGTCAACTGGATCAGTGTTGTGATTGGTCAGCTGCTTCGAGCATGTTTGGGAAATGTCATGCTCCTTACCACAACCACCAGTCTCAACACACTACCAACTAACTCAACCAGGCCCCGCCTATTTATTCTGCATATGAATTAATTAAACATATTCCTTCTTGGAAGAAAACTCAAGACTACGATGGAGGCATTTCAGTGAGTTCAGCCTAGAAACCGCATAGCAACACCATAGCAATCTCCTATAGCACCCTAGCAACACCAAAGTAATCTCCAGTTCAACCCTAGGGACACCATACATTAGTAAGCTCGCATAACACCCTAGCAACACCATAGTAATTTCCTATAACATCATAGCAACACCATAGCAACCGCACAGCAACACCCTAGCAGTACCATAGTAATCTCCAAAAGCACCCTAGGAGCTCCATACAGTAGTAATCTCTCATAACACTCTAGCAACACCATTGCAACAGCATAGTAATTTCCTATAACACCATAGCAACACCATAGCAACCGCACAGCAACACCATAGCAGTACCATAGTAATCTTCAAAAGCACCCTAGGAGCTCCATACAGTAGTAAGCTCTCATAACACCCTAGCAACACCATTGTAATTTCCTATAACACCATAGCAACACCATAGCAACCGCACAACAACACCATAGCAGTACCGTAGTAATCTTCAAAAGCACCCTAGGAGCTCCATACAGTAGTAAGCTCTCATAACACCCTAGCAACACCATTGTAATTTCCTATAACACCATAGCAACTGCACAGCAACACCACACCAACACCATAGTAATCTCCAAAAGCACCCTAGGAGCTCCATACAGTAGTAATCTCTCATAACACTCTATAGCAACACCATTGCAACAGCATAGTAATTTCCTATAACACCATAGCAACACCATAGCAACTGCACAGCAACACCATAGCAGTACCATAGTAATCTTCAAAAGCACCCTAGGAGCTCCATACAGTAGTAATCTCTCATAACACCCTAGCAACACCATTGCAACAGCATAGTAATTTCCTAAACCACCATAGCAATCGCATAGCAACACCATAGTAACCTCCAAAAGCACCCTAGGAGAACCATACAGTAGTAATCTCTCATAACACCCTAGCAACACCATTGCAACACCATAGTAATTTCCTATAACACCATAGCAACACCATAGCAACACCATAGTAATCTCCAAAAGCACCCTAGGAGCTCCATACAGTAGTAATCTCTCATAATACCCTAGCAACACCATAGTAATTTCCTATAACACCATAGCAACTGCACAGCAACACCATAGTAATTTCCAAAAGCACCCTAGGAGCTCCATACAGTAGTAATCTCTCATAACACCCTAGCAACACCATAGCAAGACCATAGTAATTTCCAATAACACCATAGCAACCGCATAGCAACACCATAGTAATCTCCAAAAGCACCCTATAGAGCACCATACCGTAGTAATCTCTCATAACACCCTAGCAACACCATAGCAACATCAAAGTAATTTCCAATACACCATAGCAACCGCATAGCAACACCATAGTACTCTCCAAAAGCACCCTATAGAGCACCATACAGTAGTGATCTCTTATAACACCCTAGCAACACCATAGCAACAGCGTAGCAATCTCCAAAAAAAACTCAAGACTACAATGGAGACATTTCAGGGAGTTCAGAAACAGTGACAATGATATAGTAACTTGGGTAAACCTTTGGAATTGACTTTGGAAACCTTTCTCATGCACAAGCAGCAACATTACACACTAAAAACAGATGGACATGGAAAAAAGCCGCATGAACTTTTGTTGTGTTTTGCAAAAGAAAAGAAAGTCTTTTAAGTAAATGATGACAGGAAGCTTATTTTTGGGTGATCTATCCCTTTAAGGGAAACTGTATAATATATGCACTAATGCACACTGTAAATCTCTCAAAAAGTGAAAACCTATAATGTGGAACTGGTGCCGCACACCCATAAAGACCTCCTGAAAAATCATTTTTGGCTTACTAGATATTACATGACAGCTATTTATTTGATGTCATACTGAAATGCCCCGGTTTAGGAGACAGTATTCTGCTTCTCAGACATCACACATCTTTAGAAGAGCTTAAGAGCTGAAATGCTAAATTAAACCCTTCTGACTCATGTCACTTTCACAGGGATGAGAGAGAGAAGATGAGACTGCAAGAGGAAGAGTGATGATGTCATGAGTCTTCTTCAAACACATGAATGACAGCTCTTCCTAAACTGATACATGAATTCATTTAGTAGAAGTGTTTGCCAAGTTAAGAATCACTATTACTAATGCTTACAGGAGAAAAATGCTAATTATTATTACTAATTATATTATAATTAACACCATAGCATTCTCCCATAACACCCTAGCAACTGCATACCAGCACCATAGTAATCTCCCATAACACCCTAGCAACTGCATACCAGCACCATAGTAAACGCCAATAACACCCTAGCAACTGCATAGCAGCACCATAGTAAACGCCCATAACACCCTAGCAACTGCACACCAGCACCATAGTAAACGCCCATAACACCCTAGAAACTGCATAGCAGCACCATAGTAAACGCCCATAACACCCTAGCAACTGCATAGCAGCACCATAGTAAACGCCCATAACATCCTAGCAACTGCAGAGCAGCACCATAGTAAACGCCCATAACACCCTAGCAACTGCACACCAGCACCATAGTAAACGCCCATAACATCCTAGCAACTGCATACCAGCACCATAGTAAACGCCCATAACACCCTAGCAACTGCATAGCAGCACCATAGTAAACGCCCATAACACCCTAGCAACTGCAGAGCAGCACCATAGTAAACGCCCATAACACCCTAGCAACTGCACACCAGCACCATAGTAAACGCCCATAACATCCTAGCAACTGCATAGCAGCACCATAGTAAACGCCCATAACACCCTAGCAACTGCATACCAGCACCATAGTAAACGCCCATAACACCCTAGAAACTGCATAGCAGCACCATAGTAAACGCCCATAACACCCTAGCAACTGCATACCAGCACCATAGTAAACGCCCATAACACCCTAGCAACTGCACACCAGCACCATAGTAAACGCCCATAACACCCTAGCAACTGCATACCAGGACCATAGTAAACGCCCATAACACCCTAGCAACTGCATACCAGCACCATAGTAAACGCCCATAACACCCTAGCAACTGCACACCAGCACCATAGTAAACGCCCATAACACCCTAGAGACTGCACACCAGCACCATAGTAAACGCCCATAACACCCTAGAAACTGCATAGCAGCACCATAGTAAACGCCCATAACACCCTAGCAACTGCATACCAGCACCATAGTAAACGCCCATAACACCCTAGCAACTGCATACCAGCACCATAGTAAACGCCCATAACACCCTAGCAACTGCACACCAGCAATATAGTAAACGCCCATAACACCCTAGCAACTGCACACCAGCACCATAGTAAACGCCCATAACACCCTAGCAACTGCACACCAGCACCATAGTAAACGCCCATAACACCCTAGCAACTGCATAGCAGCACCATAGTAAACGCCCATAACACCCTAGCAACTGCACACCAGCACCATAATAAACGCCCTTAACACCCTAGCAACTGCACACCAGCACCATAATAAACGCCCTTAACACCCTAGCAACTGCACACCAGCACCATAGTAAACGCCCATAACACCCTAGCCCATAACACATAGTAAACGCCCATAACACCCTAGCAACTGCAGAGCAGCACCATAGTAAACGCCCATAACACCCTAGCAACTGCATAGCAGCACCATAGTAAACGCCCATAACACCCTTGCAACGCCATTGTGTGATCCCATTACACCCTAGCAGCAACACCATCCCTTAACACCACATCAACACCATAGCATTCTCCCATAACACCCTAGCAACTGCATACCAGCACCATAGTAATCTCCCATAACACCCTAGCAACTGCATACCAGCACCATAGTAAACGCCCATAACACCCTAGCAACTGCATAGCAGCACCATAGTAAACGCCCATAACACCCTAGCAACTGCAGAGCAGCACCATAGTAAACGCCCATAACACCCTAGCAACTGCACACCAGAACCATAGTAAACGCCCATAACACCCTAGAAACTGCATACCAGCACCATAGTAAACGCCCATAACATCCTAGCAACTGCATAGCAGCACCATAGTAAACGCCCATAACACCCTAGCAACTGCATACCAGCACCATAGTAAACGCCCATAACACCCTAGAAACTGCATAGCAGCACCATAGTAAACGCCCATAACACCCTAGCAACTGCATACAAGCACCATAGTAAACGCCCATAACACCCTAGCAATTGCACACCAGCACCATAGTAAACGCCCATAACACCCTAGCAACTGCATACCAGGACCATAGTAAATGCCCATAACACCCTAGCAACTGCATACCAGCACCATAGTAAACGCCCATAACACCCTAGCAACTGCACACCAGCACCATAGTAAACGCCCATAACACCCTAGCAACTGCACACCAGCACCATAGTAAACGCCCATAACACCCTAGCAACTGCACACCAGCACCATAGTAAACGCCCATAACACCCTAGCAACTGCACACCAGCACCATAGTAAACGCCCATAACACCCTAGCAACTGCACACCAGCACCAAAGTAAATGCCCATAACACCCTAGCAACGCCATTGTGTGATCCCATAACACCCTAGCAGCAACACCGTCCCATAAAACCACAGAAACCCATAGTATTTTCCCATAACACCCTAGCAACACCGAAGCATCCTGTCATAACACCTTTGCAATGCCATTGTAATCTCCCATAACACCCTAGCAACTGCATAGTAACACCTAATAATCTCCCATAATATCCTGGAAACACCATAGTAATTCTCCCATAACAGTCCAACAACCACACAGCAACATCATAGAATATCCCATAACACCCTAGTTATGCTATAGCAACACCATAGTAATCTCCAATAGCACCCTAGCAACGCCATAGCAACACCATAGCAACCACATAGCAACACCATAGTAATTTCAAATAGCACCCTAGGAAAACTATACAGTAGTAAGCTCTCATAACACCCTAGCAACACCATAGTAATCTACAATAGCACCCTAGCAATGCCATAGCAACACCATAGCAACCACATTGCAACACTATAGTCATTTAAAATAGCACCCTAGGAAAACTATACAGTAGTAAGCTCTCATAACACCCTAGCAACACCATAGTAATCTCCAATAGCACCTTAGCAACGCCATAGCAACACCATAGCAACCACATAGCAACACCATAGTAATTTCAAATAGCACCCTAGGAAAACTATACAGTAGTAAGCTCTCATAACACCCTAGCAACACCATAGTAATCTCCAATAGCACCCTAGCAACGCCATAGCAACACCATAGCAACCACATTGCAACACCATAGTAATTTAAAATAGCACCCTAGGAAAACTATACAGTAGTAAGCTCTCATAACACCCTAGCAACACCATAGTAATCTCCAATAGCACCTTAGCAACGCCATAGCAACACCATAGCAACCACATAGCAACACCATAGTAATCTCAAATAGCACCCTAGGAAAACTATACAGAAGTAAGCTCCCATAACACCCTAGCAAACCCATAGTAATTATCCCATAACAGCTTAGCAACTGCATAGCAACACCATAGCAACCACATAGCAACACCATAGTAATTTCCAATTGCACCCAGAACACCATACAGTGGTAATCTCTCATAACACCCTAGCAACAGCATAGCAACACCATAATAATGTCCCACAATGGCAGTCTTGACTGAGCAAAAGCAAACTCAATTTCTTGCCAAATTTGAGTAAAAATTCAATTTCAATGCAGTAGTGTGATATCACATACGGTCATAATGTCAGTTATTATCGCGCACATTAGTCTGGAGTCAGGAGTCTCTGGACAGTAAAGTCATTTCTCAGGGTAATTGATCAGAGAGGCGTCTCGTCTCGTGGAGCGTCACGCCTCAGTTATTCGCTTCCCTTCTCATTTCTAATGAGCTGTGCTGAAACGCACCGGATCTAGCCGAGAGTGAAACTGGCACATTGAGAATCTCCTGTCTGTGTTTCGCTGCGCTGGCACAATTCAGCCGACGGCACACGGCGAGCCGCTTCAATCCTAACGGCAGCTGAGAGGGCAAAACTATCAGCAGAAGTTCACTTCACCTCAAAACAGCTCAAACAGACGTGACCTCAATCACACAGCCTCATTTGGAACAAAATCTCAGTCACGTTACAGCACAGCAGCTTTTCTGCCACGAGTCCTCCTGATTTACACGTTCACTGGACGTTTGTACATTCAGCGCGTCGGTCAAAGACAAATGATGACATCTGTCTCTCAATAATCTCATCTAAGATCAAACGCGGCATTAGGTGGTGTCAAAAGAATGACATCATTGTTGTTTATTTAAAAGATGCTATTACTTTAAGATTCACAATCATTAAATTGAATGTACAGAAAACTGCGAATGGACAGTTCACCCAAAAATGAAAATTATTTATGCATCCTTTTGTTTTGTTCTAAAACAAAAGTTATTTTTAATATAGTCTCTACTGCTGTGAGATCGATTAATCACGATTAATCGCATATAACAAATGTTTGTAAATATATTAAGGCTGTCAAAATGAACGCAATAATGCAAATTCATTGTAACGGCACTCATTTTACTAACTAATTTTCTGTTTGACCCTTGACCTAGCACATGAAATGGAGCCATAGAGGCTAAATTGGGTCTAAAAACACGTGGAAAGCGCGACCGCGCCGCTTTCTCCTTTCCGAAGTGCTTGCACTCTCCATGGCGACGAGGAAGTTTCAGTAAAGGTTGTCCCTTACTTATTTACACTGCACAAGTCTGCAGTGCGTTACGGATCCGAAGTGGCCACCGGAGTCGATGCTTGTGTTTACATCAGCCGCGCCGTGGCACGTTTCAGAAGCGCCCCAGAAGCAGCTCGTCGCGCCACTTCGCTAAAAATAGCGGATGCTCACATGTCGCGACAAGGAAGTTTCAGCAAAGGATAACTCTAATTGATTTCTAGCGGGAAAAAGGAAAAAAAATGTAAAGATTACAGATAAAAATGTGTGATTATGTTGCGATTAATCACGAGTCACGATAAATCGTGACTAAATATTTCAGTCACTTGACAGCCATAAAATATTATATATATATATATATATATATATATGTGTGTGTGTGTGTGTGCTTTTATGCTAGATGCGATTAATCGCGATTAATCGATTTGAAAGCACTAATTGAACACTTAATTGAAACGACACTAATCGACGCCATCCTCTATAGAGCTTCTATCTATGCAGAAATCATAATCGATTCATTTTAAACACCAACACTGTTTTTGTTTTTTTTTCCGTTTATTAACGTGAAGCTGCTTTGAAACTATTTGTTTTGTATAAAGAGCCACAGAAATAGATGTGACTTGACTTTCGCTCATCCGTTAAAAGTCCGCGCAACCAATATTTCCTGCAAAAACGAATAAGCAAAGCAAAAAAAGTACTGAAAAACAAGAACAACGTCAGTAAATGATGACAATTTTCATTTCTGGGTGAACTCGCGTTAAAATCTGCACTACTCGCACTACAATAAAAGCTTTGATATTTCAATAGCGATTGAATCAATCATTTAATGGTCCCATGGGATGCAGGTAAACAAGCAATATATTTTTTTTATATTCTTTCCCGAGCTGTGCTATAAACGAAACGCTATTGGCCAATTAAAAAAAAAAGGGGAAGAGCTGCTCGATATGCCCCGCCCCATTTTCCTGTTTCAGTGGAAATTCCATCCACACTTGGAATAACGCTGCGTGTTTCAAGGCACTTCAGTGGCCCTTTAATGAATGATTCATGCCGCTTCACCTGAAGCTGAACAAACATCTCTTCAGAATCACTTCTCCGCTGCATCTGCGCTCGGTGAGAGGAGACTGTGAAGTCTGTCACAGTGTGTATATCCTGATCCTCTGAACATGTTAAAGCGGAAACTATTCTTACGGTAAATCCAGACATCACTAAAACTGTCACGGCCAACGTGTGGCGCTTGCCGGAGTTCAAATAGCAGATTTCGACAGAGCTTAGCCTCGACAGAGCTCTAGATTTGCATTTTGAGCCGTAAAGTTTTAGAAGACTGTTTGGAGGTAAACATGATGTTTTCTCCCCGTCGTAATCCCGTTACACTGATGCTCGCTCACATTAGTCATCCTGAGATATGGAGAAATGTCATGTGAGGAAAACTCATAAAGCACCCGTGACTAATAGCTCTATAGTCAAAACCTCGCTGAATTCAACATACTCGCTCAATTACACCCTCCGTCAATGTCAAATGTCAGTTTCTGATGAATGCAGTGGCTAACGTGCAATTTTAAAGAGTCGTTGCACAAAGGATTTTGATGGTTTTATAAAGATAAACGCCACTTTTGGCCACCACTTTATGTATGAATGCATACAAATACACACACACACACACAAATGACGATACGGTACACAGTCAGAGGGCCAGACGCAGAATGCTCCACCGATGTAAGTCAGAGGGATTTTTGCGATATTTCTTTGTCTGCTTGAAGTCTGATCAGTAAGATTGAGATAAAAGTCAGAGCAGGTCTGCAGTGAGTCTCGGATTCAGATATTTTGGTCTTAGTTTCCAAAGAAGCCCGAGGCAAGTTTGTACGACCAGCACTATATGTGTTGGCTCTGTGAAGCCCATATAATAAATCAAACACACATTTCAATTTGAGTTTGTGTCTGACTTCACCGTGAAGCTGATAAAACACCACAAGGATTAAAGACAGCAAACTTTATTAACGCTTCGCGAGTCAGTGACGTCACCAAATGTCACGACGCACGTGCTTCACCGTCCCCTGCTCCTCGAGTTACTATAAAACACCATCACATCTTCATAAAGGCTTTTGTTTTCTTTCGCACAGCATCTGTCATCTGTTGTGTAGGAGACGTGCGGTTGCGACATCTGTTCCACCCGAGCTAATAATACCTCTCATCCGCCAAGAGCACATCAGCGAGATTTATAAAGCAAATAAGATATAAAAAGCCAGCCTGAAATAAACCACTACTGACAAGATACACCAGTTTACTGAAAGGTGCGCAGCGATAGCGCTGTTTTCACTTTAGCTCACTTATCTGAGTGTCAGGAGCATGTTATCTGGGAAGAACGGCACAATCACAACAAAACAGACATAAAAGCAGCTGGAATTCTTGCGCTGATCCTTCAGTACATTAGTACTTTCCAAAAATAAATCTTTAAAGTACTGTCATGATGCAGCTTTATAAGGAAATGTGCCTTATAGATCTCTAGTAGTGTTGCATTATTTCTGGTGCATTTGATTCTGCAGGCCACGCGTCTAATGGCTTGTTTCCACCGAGCGGTGCCGTTTAACTATTTCCGTTTCCATTGTCAGAAGTTGAGAATGGTCCCAAAAAGGCTGCTGTCACTTTAAGAGCTAATGCACGGATCCTGTTTCACAAGCACTTTCTTTCTCAACTGTTTATGTTCACTTAAGACACAACCAGCTATGTTTATGAGGACACTTCTGACATAAGAAGACATGAAAGAGAGTTCAAATAAGTAGAGCTGCACGATTCTGGACAAAATGAGAATCACCATTTTTTGGTTTCAAATAGAGATCATGATTCTCTCACGATTCTCAATATGCAACCTAACAAAATAACGTGTAATTTACTAGAGGTTCTAACAAAATATTAATTGAGCGAAGGCAGTTTGATTGACAGGCGATCTGACCAATCATAACCCGAATCCGCCATTCTGACAAAGCAGTCAGTTAGTAGATTAACGTCGGTGAACTTGAACTTGAAAAACTGTGTGAACTCACGTATGAAGAGATGATCGGTTCACGAGGAGTTACAGCGATTTGTCACGACACATTAAAGACACACTAGATGCTATTTGATTAAACTTCTTTAAAAAATTACGATATATTAAATACGAAACTGTTTCATACGTCTGTCGACGTGTTGTCAATGTCCTCTTTGCTCCGGGACATATTTTTCACTGCATGAGAACATGTGTGGCACGAGACCACATGCGTTGTCGGACATTGTTACAACAGTAACTAAAGGGGGCGGGTCTTTGCGAAGGGCTAATTAATGGAAAAAAAAATTTTAAATTGAAGGAAGACAATGACTCGTTAATAAATACTTGTTTCTTAAGTGGATGAATCTGTGTTTTTGAACAAATCTTTTGAATCTTTTAAAGAATCACTGGCCACCTAGTGGCGTAAAATGTAATTGATACAAGCGTTATTTGAAGCGCCAAGTTCGTTTCAGAAGGTAGTTTGCTCCATCAGTGTTTATATCCTAAATTTTAACTTCTATCTCAGCACGTCTGTGATCATTTGAATAAATATATAACAGAAATAAATACTGTGTGATTCAAAACTGCTCAACACATATTTGAATGTTCCGGTATGATACATTTTATCAATGGTTTAACCCTTATGTGCCGTTCGGGAGGTTTTCATCCACTATGGGGAATTTTTGAGTCTTGACCTAGCACATGAACTGGCCATAACTTTCTCCGTGTTTCAGCTAATGGAATGATTTTTGGTGACAAATCTTAGTTTGACACATATTTTGGGAAAATGCTTTGAAAACTTTCAAAAACCCAACAGTACACTGTGGGCAAATTCACGACCCTTTCGTTATGATTTTAACTGCTTTAAAAATGTATCAGATAAATATTTTTTTCAATTTTTTTTGCTTAAATCTATTAATCAACCTCAGTCCTGATCAAAACTACTAAATTTAAAAAAAAAAAAAAAATCAAAAAATCAGGATTTTAACTCTTTAATTGCCAAATTCATAAATGATGTCACTGATTTGGGAAAAAAACGCACACAAAATGACTTATTTTGAATATAAAATGTGATCGTGGACTGGATTTTTTTTTAAACTTTTATCACAGTCTTGGACATGTCAAAGATTAGAAACAACATTGGCTTTGATGCATTGTTAGTTTTTGTGCAGCATCAGATTTTAACGTTTTAAAGAGTTAAAATCCTGATTTTTTTTTTTAAATTAGTAGTTTTGATCAGGACTGAGGTTGATTAATAGATTTAAGCAAAAAAATTTGAAAAAAATATTTATCTGATACATTTTTAAAGCAGTTAAAACATAACGAAAGGGTCGTGAATTTGAACAATGCACAAGGGTTAATAGACGAGGGCGAATCATTAATAGTAGTCATTAATAAAATAAGATCGCGGGGTTGCTTGAATTGAGATCACGATCTTGTCACTATAAATCATGCAGCTCTACAAATAAATATCCGCACTCTGGCTGAGAAGTGGATTTCTGAGTGCGAGAAAAGAACTGAGTCATCTTGAGCTTTCGTGACAATGCAACAATGGCCCTTCAACTGTCCCGAGGGTCATATTCACGTTTGTTCACGTTCATATTCTCACCAACACTGATTTGTTTTCCTCACATTTGGCACTTGGCAAGTGTTCATTTTAGGCCCTATATATATAGTTCATTATTTAGCATGCAGCTCATCAAGACAAACTTTGAAAGCGGACTTGATTGGCCATCATAAATCTGATTTCAAGCGAGACATGTCAAGGTTTTAAAGCAGTTGAGTGCCTCTCTTCCCATAATTCTTATCACCCACGGTGAGCCTGAAGGACCAACAGTGGCAAAAATAACAGATTCAAGAGTATCTCTGTCCTTACAGACAGCTCACCCCTGAATAATTCAAATAAACAACAGCTATAAAAGAGAAACTTTACAACTGCACCAAACAAAACACTACAGACTAGACAGAGAGGATAAAAACATGCTATTCTTGATCAGGAAGCCATTCATGCTCGGCAAACACTGTGTGATTGTATATGGACGTTTGGCATTTTCTGTCTGGCAAATGTTATTAAGATTCGTAACCTCTTGGTCACATTTTCTCATAGACAAGCTCACCGAGTGGACCCTCAAGGTATAACAAACACCTTTTTACATTTACATGGTGGAAATGTGATATTCAGTTCATTCTGAAGGGAATCCTGTGATATTAATTCACAAGGGTGCAGCTTCACAGACAAACTGAGGTCTGTGGCAGGACACGGTTCACGGTTTCATAAAATATATATACATAAAAATTGCATGATAATTCATTTGCATAACATGTGTTCAAAAATGCAAGCAGTTCATTGGGGAAAAGTTTGAATGAGGGCTTGATTATTGTGAACGTTTTATATATCTTGAGGTTTGAAGGTTATTTAGGCTACATGTGCTATAGGTGGTTACTAGGCAGTTGCTAAGCTGTTCTGAACAGTTGCTAAGCAGTTGCATGATAGAGATACAGAGAGCTAGACTCCAGCAGTGTAAGTTTATGGGATTTTTAGGATATTTCATAATCTTAAACACAACCACATTGCATCACCTGAGCTTATTAAAGGGCAACGCCTGAGCAATACATTTTCCTTTGGGAAATACAAAGTTCTGTCATGAAACTCAGCCTGCTTGCAATCACATCATTCTCTATAGGGCACAGCTGATTGATTCCTGCTATATCAGTTGCCAACGAACTCGCAGCTCAACCTTCAAATACTAGGTCAACTTTTGCTGTAGCATTTGCAGCACGCTTTCAGAAACCCTCCACCTTCCCCAGCTCCACCTGTACGGATCTGCTACGAGTAATTCATGTATGTTATATTGTGTTATAGTGTGCAGCCTACATGTATGGTGAGCATTTCTTTACGAAGACAACTACAAATTTGTTGATAAGTTGGTCATTTATAAACTTGATAGTCTTGAAAGTTTGTTAACATGGGAAGGTGTACAACATTTGCATGTAAACGGTAAACAACAAACAATAAAAGCCTTGTGACATCCACTGCTGCACACAAATGAGGTAAGCTAACCCTTTTTTTACATCATCTGCTGAGTGCACAAATTCAGGTTTGATTTGGGTAGTGCTAGAGCCTATATAAATACGTATACATTTTATATATGTATTTAGCAAAAATAGGCTTGAAACCCCTGCTTCACGGCCGAATGATTGACCCTTCTCAAAGCCCCCTATAGTTATTGTTGCTCCGACAAGTCATGCGCTCTCACGCCACACATCATGTTCTCACGGATGCTCACATGCTGCTCCTGCTCCCAATGTGAATGCACTCATTGGTTGACATGCACACCGAAAAAAACTTGTACACTTGCCGTGTGAAACAGCCATAACAGCAGCAGCAATAGCCAAAGTCGACCAGAAGCAGTAACAATAACAAAAGCAGCAATAACCAACAGCAGTAACAAAAACAGCAGCAGCAATAACCAGCAGCGATAACCAACAGCTGCAGCAATAACCAGGAGTAACAATAACCAGCAGCAGCAATAACCAACAGCAGCAACAGCAATAACCGCAGCTACAATAACAGCAGCAATAACCAACATCAATATCCAGCAGCAGCAGCGATAACCAACAACAGCAGCAGCAATAACAAACAGCAGCAGCAATAACAAACAGCAGCTGCAATAACCAACAGTAACAATAACCAGCAGCAGCAATAACCAACAACAACAGCAGCAGCAGCAATAACCAAAAAGAACAGCAGCAGCAACTATAACAGCAGCAGCAATTACAAACAATAACCAGCAGCAGCAATAACAGCAGAAGCAGCAATAACCAACAGTAACAATAACGAGCAGCAGCAATAACCAACAACAACAGCAGCAGCAACTATAACAGCAGCAGCAATAATAACAGCAGCAGCAACTATTACAGCAGCAGCAATAACCAACAACAGCAGCAGCAGCAACTATTACAGCAGCAGTAGCAACTATAACAGCAGCAGCAATAACCAACAACAATAGCAGCAGCAACTATTACAGCAGCAGCAATAACCAACAACAACAGCAGCAGCAACTATAACAGCAGCAGCAATAACCAACAACAGCAGCAGCAGCAACTATTACAGCAGCAGCAATAACCAACAACAGCAGCAGCAACTATAACAGCAGCAGCAATAACAACAGCAGCAGCAACTATTACAGCAGCAGCAATAACCAACAACAGCAGCAGCAGCAACTATTACAGCAGCAGTAGCAACTATAACAGCAGCAGCAATAACCAACAACAAAAGCAGCAGCAACTATAACAGCAGCAGCAATAACCAACAACAGCAGCAGCAACTATTACAGCAGCAGCAATAACCAACAACAGCAGCAGCAGCAACTATTACAGCAGCAGCAATAACCAACAACAGCAGCAGCAACTATAACAGCAGCAGCAATAACCAACAACAACAGCAGCAGCAACTATAACAGCAGCAGCAATAACCAACAACAGCAGCAGCAACTATTACAGCAGCAGCAATAACCAACAACAGCAGCAGCAGCAACTATTACAGCAGCAGTAGCAACTATAACAGCAGCAGCAATAACCAACAACAGCAGCAGCAATAACTAACAGTAACAATAACCAGCAGCAGCAATAACCATCAACAACAGCAGCAGCAACTATTACAGCAGCAACAATAACAACAGCAGCAATAACAGCAGCAGCAACAATAACAACAGCAGCAGCAACAATAATAACAGCAGCAGCAACAATAATAACAGCAGCAGCAATAACCAACAACAGCATCAGCAATAACTAACAGTAACAATAACCAGCAGCAGCAATAACCAACAACAACAGCAGCAGCAACAATAACAACAGCAGCAATAACAACAGCAGCAGCAACAATAACAACAGCAGCAATAACAACAGCAGCAATAACAACAGCAGCAATAACAACAGCAGCAATAACAACAGCAGCAGCAACAATAACAACAGCAGCAATAACAACAGCAGCAGCAACAATAACAACAGCAGCAATAACAACAGCAGCAGCAACAATAATAACAGCAGCAACAATAACAACAGCAGCAATAACAACAGCAGCAGCAACAATAACAACAGCAGCAATAACCAACAACAACAGCAGCAATAACAGCAGCAGCAGCAATAAACAAAAACAACAACAGCAGCAACTATAACAACAGCAGCAATAACAGCAGCAGCAATTACCAACAACAACAGCAGCAACAGCAATAACAGCAGCAACAATAACAGCAGCAGCAGCAATAACAGTAGCAGCAGCAACATAACAGCAGCAGCAGCAATAACAGCAGCAACAATAACAGCAGCAGCAGCAATAACAGCAGCAACAGCAATAACAGCAGCAACAATAACAGCAGCAGCAGCAATAACAGTAGCAGCAGCAATAACCAACAACAACAGCAACTATAATAACAACAGCAGCAATAACAATAGCAGCAATAACAGCAGCAGCAATAACCAACAACAGCATCAGCAATAACTAACAGTAACAATAACCAGCAGCAGCAATAACCAACAACAACAGCAGCAGCAACAATAACAACAGCAGCAATAACAACAGCAGCAGCAACAATAACAACAGCAGCAATAACAACAGCAGCAATAACAACAGCAGCAATAACAACAGCAGCAATAACAACAGCAGCAGCAACAATAACAACAGCAGCAATAACAACAGCAGCAGCAACAATAACAACAGCAGCAATAACAACAGCAGCAATAACAACAGCAGCAATAACAACAGCAGCAGCAACAATAACAACAGCAGCAATAACAACAGCAGCAGCAACAATAATAACAGCAGCAACAATAACAACAGCAGCAATAACAACAGCAGCAGCAACAATAACAACAGCAGCAATAACCAACAACAACAGCAGCAATAACAGCAGCAGCAGCAATAAACAAAAACAACAACAGCAGCAACTATAACAACAGCAGCAATAACAGCAGCAGCAATTACCAACAACAACAGCAGCAACAGCAATAACAGCAGCAACAATAACAGCAGCAGCAGCAACATAACAGCAGCAGCAGCAATAACAGCAGCAACAATAACAGCAGCAGCAGCAATAACAGCAGCAACAGCAATAACAGCAGCAACAATAACAGCAGCAGCAGCAATAACAGTAGCAGCAGCAATAACCAACAACAGCAGCAACTATAATAACAACAGCAGCAATAACAATAGCAGCAATAACAGCAGCAGCAATAACCAACAACAACAGCAGCAATAACAGCAGCAGTAATTGACAAGAGCAGCAACAATAACAACAGCAGCAATAACAGCAGCAGCAATTACCAACAACAGCAGCAACAGCAATAACAGCAGCAACAATAACAGCAGCAGCAGCAACAACAACAACAGCAGCAGCAATAACAGTAGCAGCAGCAATAACCAACAACAGCAGCAGCAATAACAGTAGCAGCAGCAATAACAACAGCAGCAATAACAGCAGCAGCAACAACAACAGCAGCAGCAATAACAGTAGCAGCAGCAATAACAACAGCAACAATAACAACAGCAGCAATAACCAACAACAACAGCAGCAATAACAGCAGCAGTAATTGACAACAGCAGCAACAATAACAACAGCAGCAATAACAGCAGCAGCAATTACCAACAACAACAGCAATAACAGCAGCAACAATAACAGCAGCAGCAGCAACAACAACAGCAGCAGCAACAATAACAACAGCAGCAATAACAACAGCAGCAGCAACAATAACAGCAGCAGTAATTGACAACAGCAGCAGCAACAATAACTAACCACGTAGCAGATCTATTCCGTCAAGACCAAACATATCAACGTTGACATATCCATTACCATGCCAATGGTAATGAGAGTTGTCATGACAGAAATGTTGTTCCATAAAAATAAACTCAACCACACACCACCAAACTGACATAAACAGGCACAAACCACTAATATTGACTTTTTGTCAAAAGAACCAGGGTTTACCTGCGGAATCCTCCTGTAATGTTGACGGTGGCATGCGGGTTGACACAGATAACAGCTTCCTCTACTATAATCTTCAGTGCGCTGGCCTCTGTCCTGCTCACCGGCCTACTGATGTCCTCATAGAACAAGAACCCTGCGACGAGAGCGGATGAATAAAAGATTGAATTACAAACAAGTGTTGCACAAACTAGATGTTTACACTGTCTGAAGAAAATGTGAGAGGCGTTTACCACTGAAAACGCTCCACCAAGATGCTAAAATGACATTTTTATGCTTTTATAATTGGGTGTGTGGTATCAAGATCATGTGAAATCATACAAACCAGTCTTAACATGTAATTCAAACACTTAGGCCTAAATATTTGTGTCAAGTTTAGAGGTTTCATCACATCACTATCGCAAATTATGAGCAATAGTAATAGAGATGGTTGACTTAGCAACTTTTCAGTTAATTATGGGTAATAATTCTCAAATTAGAGTTCCTTGACATTCAATACAGTCTACAAATGTGACTTGCATGCTGTTCTGGACCGTTACACCCCATTAAAAGTGATTTAATAATGCAGCTTCAGTGCTGAACCTCTCACCAAAACACAATCCGACAGTTTCACTATCAAGTGTTTATTAGCACATTCTCTATTTGTTCCACGATTGTGCCTCACATTAATGGTTTGTGTGAGAAACATTAATTACAAACCTCACTGCCTCTTTAGATCCCGCACACGTCCCAGTGCTGTTACCCTTGTTTCTCTTACAAAATTAAGTATGTGGTAAATATATGAAACATACCATGTCCATTGACTATGATATTTACCATAAAGAATTGCATGGCACATGCACAAAATCATGGTATATCCGAAAGCTTTCTTTATGAATGTCAAACAACAATATAAATGTTCATGATTTTCATCTTGGCTTTTTTGCTCTTCTTTCAAATATTGTAAACCGCTGTCACACTTAATAGCGCACAAACGACGGATTCCACAAGTCAAATTTCTTCCGTAGAGAAAATGATTTTTAATGATAAAGCACCTGAGTGCACTTTAAAGTGGCTCTGGATGAAAGCGTCTGCCAAATGCATAAAAGTAAATTTAAAACATACATCACCAAAAACCGAGATCCAGCGAGTCGCTGTTAACAAACAGGAATTTCCACACTACCAAATTAGTTATATATTTGTATACATTCTGAGTACTTTGCAAAAAAAAGTTAAAATATATTAATTCTTATGCACTTCTGCTCAAAAATCTGAGGTTGGATAGATTTTTTAATGTTTTTGAAAGAAGTCTCTTCTGCTCACCCAGGCTGATCAAAAATTCAGTAATAAAATTGTAAAATATTATTGCAATTTAAAATAGCAGCTTTCAATGTAGTAAAATGTCATTTATTCCTGAATTCTCAGCATCATTACTCCAGTCTTCAGTGTCACATGATCCTTCAGAAATCATTCTGATATGCTGATTTGCTGCTCAAGAAACATTTATGATTTTTCGTCAGTGTTGAAAATATTGTGGAAACAATGTCTTTTTCAGGGTTCTTTGATAAATAAAAATGTCATTTAAATGAAATAAAAATCTTTTGTTACATTATAAAAACTGCCTCTTCGGATCAATTTAATACATCCTCCTTGCTGAATAAAATCTTTTACATTGTGCCATTTTAATACTACGCTTAATGAATGGAGCCTGTTGCATGCAGCTACTGTATACGTAGATAAAACACTTAGCATAATATTTTATGACTTTCACTGAAGTTGTTTTCATCTTTTATGCTTTGTATAAGATGGAGCCATCACAAGCACACAGCAAGAAAAATCACTACCAACGCCGAGACCTTTTCCGACATGAGAGCGTCTGAACTGCCTCCCACCCGACTGGAAATCTCCCAAACGAAATCTGCATAATTGTTTGAAGCCAGCGTGTTGTTTATAGATCAGCAGGTCGTAAATGAGCGCCTGAAGACAGCAGTAACAGCGGCGGAAAATTACGAGGCCTGACGACTGAAAAATAGTAGAGATGTGAGTTGGGAAACAATCTCTGCCTCATTAAACTTTCCTCTTACAGTAGATTTTTCTAAACAATCACTAATTAACAACACAACCCTCCATATCATAAATCCACATTAAGGCTCGAGGCCATAAAGCGGGTCAGATAAAGTAATCGCTTTAAAAGGTAACAATAAAATCATAACATAACTCATAAATGAGATGACAGCGGGAACACGGCTGGCCTTTTCCCAGCCTGATTGATGAGCTCTGAATGTGTAACCACCAAAACTGTCACATTTTCCCACATCCTTCCGGCTCTCGGGAAGGTTTTAATACAGTGTGTGACGCTCCACATGGAAGCAGACTCATCAATGAGCATATTTATATTCCAAGAGGTTTCGGCGTACAACACTCCCAGACATGACAGCGCCGCGGAGGACGGCCGTGAAAACTGAGGCAGAGTACATGCGGTAAACAGTGATTTCTGCGGCACAGAAGCCCTCGGTCCCAGACACACACAGTCAGACGCCGACGGCTGCATAAAAATGACCGGCAAATGATGACTGTGCTTTGGCAGGAACATTTATCAAGTCTACTGTGTTTTTATTCTGAGAGTGACAGAGAGGGAGGTCTGGCTTAAATCAATTCAAACACTTGAAAGAAGAACCAGTTCTCCAGTACCTGTCGTTATAGTAAAAAAAAAAAACGACATGGTTAACTGGGACACTTTTCCCCAGTCATTTCAATGGGAAAAAGTGTCCCAATTGACCCCTTTAGTCACGCGCTCTCACGCCACACATCATGTTCTCACGGAGTTAAAAATACATCCTGGAGCAAAGAGGACACTGACAACGTATGAAACAGTTTCATATTTAAAATATCGTCATTTTTTATTGAAGTTTAATCAATGAACAGCGTCTAGTGTGTGTTTAATGTGTCGTGACAGATCGCTGTAGCTCCTCGATCATCTCTTCACACTAGTTCATTTATAGCATCAAATAAACATGAACGAACATCAGAAGGAATGTTGTTTCAAGCGCGGAAAGACGTGAGGACACACAAATTTTTCAAGTTCAAGTTCACCAACGTTAATCCACTAACTCCCCTGACTGCTTTGACGGACAAAATGGCAGATTCGCGGTTATGATTGGACGGATTACCTGTCAATCAAATTGCCGGCAAGGGGCAATTAACCCCTTTTAAGTTTTTTTTAGTATATATATATATATATATATATATATATATATATATATATATATATTTACTATATTACAGTGTGTATGATGTGAAATCTATGTATGTATATATATATATATATAATTTTATTTATTTATTTATTTGTTTGTGTGTGTTTGTTCAACCATTCAAAAGTTAATCAAATTTAATTTCACTTCATATATTCAAATTTAATTCAATATACTAATTTATCATATGTATATATATATATATATGTGTGTGTGTGTGTGTGTGTGTGTGTGTGTGTGCGTGTAAAAATATAGAATAGTTTGTTATAGAAAGTATTTGAAAGCACACTGGACTCTGTGTTTACTAGTCTGAACTCCCTGACACATCTTTTCAAATCTTTGTTTACCTGCGGTCTGCATGCGGTTCAGTCTGATACTGGGTTCAGTCAGAACCTGTTCAAACGTCCGGAGTCCTCTATAGTACCAGCTCTCCGCGGTTTTGGGTCCGACCCCGAAGACACTGCTGAACAACTGAGCCAACAAACATAAACAAACACAAATAAACACACACTCATTTACACACCTGCTAAGCTCTGAGGAACTGCAGAGATTTACTTTACCTTCATAGTTCGATACTTCTCGTCATTCAGTATCTCTTCAACTCTGGAGGATGATCCGCAGTCAAAGATCTCCTGCGAAGATAAAAACGACGACAGATACGCAGTTTGTTTTGTGCCGCTGTCATGCACAAACAGTTAAATCCAGCTCAACGTGTTTATGAGCTGCTATGATTAAACATAGTAACTGTAAATAATATGCGCGCACACACACACACTCCTGGTTAATTGCAGCTTAATAAGTCTAATGAAACGCTTGTTGCGTTGTCTCCCATAGCTCTCACGCTGTTGCGAAGATGCTTTATTTACTGTCTTAAAGTCTCTCTGCCTGCAGGAAGCAGAACAAGTGTATTAATCACATTCTGAATGTGCTGGAATCACATTTATCACTGTAAATGTGTACTGTAATGATTGAGTTTGCAATCAAACACACTTCCTATTAATGAGAGTCAACTTAAACTGCACACAATTCATTCTCATCAAAGAAATCACGAGATGTTTTATGAAGGACAAGGGGGTTTTAATTTGACACGCTTACAACATTTTTGTCACACGTCACTCAATTGTTAAAAACTAATTGTCTTTTATGCATAATAGACTATATATACTCTCAAAAAATATTTCAGGCTAAACATAAGTTTTATGTAATTTAATTACATAGCAATTGTCCATCCATTTGGATTTCATAGTTTTAACATAAACAAACTCATAAACTTAATGTGATTCATATTTGTCAGTAACATGTAAATGAAATAGGTAAGATTTATGTAATAGTTAAGTATACAGGGAGTGCAGAATTATTAGGCAAATGAGTATTTTGACCACATCATCCTCGTTATGCATGTTGTCTTACTCCAAGCTGTATAGGCTGGAAAGCCTACTACCAATTAAGCATATTAGGTGATGTGCATCTCTGTAATGAGAAGGGGTGTGGTCTAATGACATCAACACCCTATATCAGGTGTGCATAATTATTAGGCAACTTCCTTTCCTTTGGCCAAATGGGTCAAAAGAAGGACTTGACAGGCTCAGAAAAGTCAAAAATAGTGAGATATATTGCAGAGGGATGCAGAAGTCTTCAAATAGCCAAGCTTCTGAAGCGTGATCATCGAACAATCAAGCGTTTCATTCAAAATGGTCAGCAGGGTCGCAAGAAGCGTGTGGAAAAACCAAGGCGCAAAATAACTGCCCGTGAACTGAGAAAAGTCAAGCGTGCAGCTGCCAAGATGCCACTTGCCACCAGTTTGGCCATATTTCAGAGCTGCAACATCACTGGAGTGCCCAAAAGCACAAGGTGTGCAATACTCAGAGACATGGCCAAGGTAAGAAAGGCAGAAAGTCGACCACCACTGAACAAGACACACAAGCTGAAACGTCAAGACTGGGCCAAGAAATATCTCAAGACTGATTTTTCTAAGGTTTTATGGACTGATGAAATGAGAGTGAGTCTTGATGGGCCAGATGGATGGGCCCGTGGCTGGATTGGTAAAGGGCAGAGAGCTCCAGTCCGACTCAGACGCCAGCAAGGTGGAGGTGGAGTACTGGTTTGGGCTGGTATCATCAAAGATGAGCTTGTGGGGCCTTTTCGGGTTGAGGATGGAGTCAAGCTCAACTCCCAGTCCTACTGCCAGTTTCTGGAAGACACCTTCTTCAAGCAGTGGTACAGGAAGAAGTCTACATCCTTCAAGAAAAACATGATTTTCATGCAGGACAATGCTCCATCACACGCGTCCAAGTACTCCACAGCGTGGCTGGCAAGAAAGGGTATAAAAGAAGAAAATCTAATGATATGGCCTCCTTGTTCACCTGATCTGAACCCCATTGAGAACCTGTGGTCCATCATCAAATGTGCGATTTACAAGGAGGGAAAACAGTACACCTCTCTGAACAGTGTCTGGGAGGCTGTGGTTGATGGTGAACAGATCAAAACACTGACAGAATCCATGGATGGCAGGCTTTTGAGTGTCCTTGCAAAGAAAGGTGGCTATATTGGTCACTGATTTGTTTTTGTTTGGTTTTTGAATGTCAGAAATGTATATTTGTGAATGTTGAGATGTTATATTGGTTTCACTGGTAAAAATAAATAATTGAAATGGGTATAAATTTGTTTTTTGTTAAGGTGCCTAATAATTATGCACAGTAATAGTCACCTGCACACACAGATATCCCCCTAAAATAGCTAAAACTAAAAACTAAAACTTCCAAAAATATTCAGCTTTGATATTAATGAGTTTTTTGTGTTCATTGAGAACATGGTTGTTGTTCAATAATAAAATTAATCCTCAAAAATACAACTTGCCTAATAATTCTGCACTCCCTGTATGAATAGTGAGAGATTTAATGTCTTTGATCTTTATCGAAGGCTGTGAAGTCAGTTGTAGTTCTTGTGTTTCTCGGTCCTTCAGTGATTCTGCTTGTTAACAGCAGGTGTTCATCATTAATGCTCAATCGTCACTTGATGATCTCATTAACTCTGACACTGCTTCAATGGTACTTTAACTCAGTAGTGCGCACACACATGACCACTAAACAGTGTTCATTAACCCGTGAACTATTACATAAATCTTACCTATTTCATTTACGTATGACTGACAAATATGAATCACATTAAGTTTATGTTAAAACTCTGTAATCCAAATGGATGGAAAATTGCTATGTAATTAAATTACATAAAACTTATGTTTAGACAGAAATATTTTTTGAGTGTACATATACATACATATACACGCACACATATGTGTGACTGGTAGACTGGTGGATATTTAAAAAAATTATTATATTATAATATTTTATTATAAAATATTAATATGATATATAGTATTATATTATGGGGAAAATGTGCTTAACTTTCATGACAACAATTTTTATAACAACAAAAGCTTAGGCTAAAATATGACACAGATACATTCTTGTCAAGTTTGAGATTGACCAGAGATTCTGACTTTTAGCTCATTTAAAGCCTACCAAACTTTTTTTTTTGTTGTTTTTCTTTCCACACAAAGTCTTGCTGCTTTCCCCCTCAGGAAAATAAACAGCAGTTATGTGAAGGTGTATTAGACCCTCAGCGGGAGAGGAGCTGATCTGATGACCTCAGACGTGGTCAGCTGACTGCTGATGTGGTTTCAGAGAGACCATCAGACAGACAGAGAGCGAGAGAGAGAGAGAGGGGGGATGGATGGGTCTCATACCGCACCTCCACGATGGCCTTGCTGTGTTCTCCCAGACAGGGCAGGCGGTGCGTCTCCTCCAGGCATTGTAGAGCAACGGGGAGGCTCTTGAGCACTGATGCGGCCCTCCGAAACGCCAGACACGGCCCTAGGTTCCCGCTGAACTCCATGTTCTCCGCCAGGACCTCCAACGCATCCTACGGCACAGAAATGGAAAAGAATGACGGCAGCAGACAGGCGCAGATGAAGTGTGAAAAACACTGAAAATATGAATGAGGATCAAACGCAAAAAGGTCAAATAAAAGGCAGCACGAGTGGGGAAAACAGATGAGAAAAGAAAGAAAGTCCGGCGTAGGTTTACACTGGCTGTGCAGTGACCCGTGCCGACAGGCGGACAGCAATCAAAGAGCGCCTTGGCACTCTTTCCTCTGCATTCCTCCCATCATGCTGCGCTTCTGTGCCAGGCCGTTTTTCAGATGACCTCACAGAGACTCGTGGGTCTGTGATCAGTGGAGAGGAACCTGTCATTTTCCACTTGTTCACAAGCATTTCCCTGAGGGCCGCTGGCACGCGCGTATGTGAGCGCACATGTTCACACAACATGTTTTAAGAGACAGAGACGAACAACGGTGTGCTGCTACTTTTGTGAATCCTTCTATTTAAAAAACCAACCTGATGCACAGTACCAGTCAAAAACTTGAACACATCTACTTTTTCTTTATCATAAAAATTGTACAGTGAGAGTGTCATGAAACATCAAGGGAAAATGTCAGAAAGCTAAAAAAGATTTTAGTCCAAAAACAAGCTATATCTATATAGACACATTTTTTTTTTCACAAATATATATATAAAATTTATTTATACATATTGGTAAGTATTTACTTCCAAATATTAATATATTAGACACTATTGATATATATATATATATATATATATATATATATATATATATATATAGCAATATATAAAGCAATATATATTAAATATATTATATATAATAAATATAATATTATATATATATAATTATATATATATTAAATAATAATATTATAATTTTTTTACACACACATATACTTCAAGATTTATAAATATATATTGTGATTTCAGAGAATTATTTCCTGATTGGTCCTTCATATATTCATATATATAATACTAAATTATAATAGAATTTATACAAATCTTATTTCCATAGAAAACTGTTATTTTAAACTGAAACAATATTTCACAATATTACTGTTTTGCTTTTTTTTTATTAAATGCAGCCTTGGCGAGCAGAAGAGACTATGAAACAATAATAAAAATGTTAATTATTCCAAATATATATACACACACACACACACACACACACATATACACACACACACACACATATATATATATAACTTTATATTACTCACGATTTATAGACTATGCTCAGATTTCATAAAATGAAGTACTATTTGGCCCTATATGTACATAATAAAAATGACATATATATTTGAGCATAATTCCTTGCACAACAGAAGAGAAGATTGCAAAGCTTCATTTTTCCATCATAAAAATGGCAGTGAAGGTGAAGCAGCCACAGATCTGAAATGTTTGCAGCTAAAAAGTGATGTAATGGTGAACTTCAAGGTGATTAATTAATGCTCTGTGCCATTCAACTCAGAAAAACTGAATTTACAATCTTCACTCTGGGAAACGTGCAACAGAAACTGCACTTCAAATCAGACTTCCAACTTCATTCATGCAGAAATCCATAACTTGATTTCATCGAGATGCCGGTGTATGAAGATGAAAGATGCACACATTTAATGAGAACCATTGACTTTTGAGCAAATGAAGTTCATTATATCATGATAAATCTGTTTTTCTTGTGTATAAAAACTGGAAATTAGCCTTTTTACATTGTGCATCCTCTGCTATTTTCCCAAACACGCTTGACCTGCTCCAGCCGACCAATCAGAGCACATTGTGCTTTTCAAAGGGAGGAGCTTCACAGAGACAGGAACTAAACCGAGCGTTACTGACAGACTGGGAAGAGAGGAGCTGCAACAATGGAGAAAATGAGGAAAATCATGAAGCTTGAAAACCTGCACAAAAACACAAAAGTTTGTAGGCATGTGTGCTTGAAGGAAACTCTATCGCCCCTTGAGTACCGAGGTTTGTCAGGAAGAGCGCCACACATTTAGTATGTACAACGGGCCGGTGTGAATCAATACATGAACCCGCTTTGTTTTCATGACATGAATGTGCCCAGACATATTTAAAAACCCTCTCAACCATGACATACACAACACCCTTGACACCAAAAACACACACAGTCTCCGGTACATATACACACGCGCGGCTCCTCTCGCAGTACTGGTTAATGAGAGCAGCGGGCCGGTAATGCCGGAGGTCACGGGGTCGAGTCCTGCTGTGCCGTAAGCTTGTGTCCTGGAGTGTGAGGACAGCGGGAGTGTGTGTGTGTGTGTGTGTGTGTGTGTGTCTGAGCTCCTGCTGTGCCAAAGGAAACTCTCTCCAGCTCACTTCTGACGGAGGCTTACCGAGACTCAGGACGAGATCTGCTGCTTTGATGAACACACATCTGCAGTGTCTGCTGCTTTAATGACATAATTTTATATTAGTATTGAGCGCATGATAAATGAGTGGGCAATAAGTCTGTAAGATATTCTATATTTGTTTGGTCAAGACCAAAAGTTTAGCTTACAAACATCTGCAATGCTAAATTGTTGATTTTTTTTTTACACATTGATTTTTTTTTTCTCCCCACAGTAGGCAATTAAAATCAAATTCTGGGTTATCTGAAGGTTAGTCTGAGTCTCAGAAGGAGCATTTGATGTATATTGCACACAATAACGGCAGAAACAGCAGATTACAGTTTCAATCTACAGTAATCATCTGATGCTGTGCAATTTATACTCTATATTAGGGGTGTAGCGGTACACAAACATGGCGGTTCGGGACGTACCTCGGTATTGAAGTCAGGGTTAGGTAAAGCAGGGTGGAGGAAACTAAACATAAAATTACTTCTTTTTTCTTCTTTTTTATGTGGTTTATTGAACAAATTTTGTCTCTCTCTCTCTCTTTAAATAAATTCAATTATAATTAACATTGTAACCATCGGCAGCTGAAATGCCCATTAGATCCCCTGGAGGGCACTTCGGCAAGGACTATGCACCACGCACTCGCTCTCAAACCCGGACTACATTTCCCAGAATCCCCGCACCTGTCACTGATCACTGCTCCAGCTGATTCTCATTATCCCAACATATTTAAGTCCAGCGCACACACACTTAGTTGCTAGGTCTTGTTAATCCCAGTGTTACTTTTCCAAGCATTCATTCCCGTCTTGTTTACCTGTTTCCTGACCCTGCCTGTATCAGCGTTTTTGTTGTTTTCCTGCCTGCCTTTTGATCTTTTCCCTGGACTATTACTACGAGCCTGCCTGTTACCTGCCTTTACTGTTTTCTGTGTCATTGATTTTTGCCTGTTTGACTACATTTTTGAATAAAGCTCGCAACTGGATCTCATCCCTTTGACTCATCATTACAAACATTTTCTTAAGGACTCAGCTAATGCTGTAAACTACAGTGCAGACAGGGAGCCCTTACTGTAAAATGAAAGGTTACACTTAACAGCAGAGCCCCAAACTAATAAATTCAGTTGCTATTTATTTTTTAGATATAATCAACACTAAAAAAAGAAAAAAACATGTAAATTGCACATAAGGCAGGTTTTGCATTAAAGGGTTAGTTCACCCAAAAATGTAAATTCAGTCATTAATTCCTCTCCCTCATGTGGTTCTACACCCGTAAGATCTTCGTTCATCTTCAGAACACAAATGAAGATATTTTTGACGAAATCCGATGGTTCGGTGAGTCTCTATTGATGAACACTTTCAATGTCCACAAAGATGGACAAATATATTTAAAACAGGTCATGTGACTACAGTGGTTCAACATTAATGTTATAAAGAGACGAGAATACTTTTAGTGCGCGAAAAAAACAAAATAACGACTTTTCAACAATATCTATTGATGATTTCAAAACACTGATTCATGAAGCTTTACGAATCTTTTGATTCGAATCAGTGGTTCGGAGCGCCAAAGTCACGTGATTTCAGTAAACGAGGCTTCGTTACGTCATAAGTGATTCGACATTTCAATAGTTCACGTGACTTTGTCAGTTTGACACGCGATCTGAACCACTGATTCGAAACAAAAGATTCGTAAAGCTTCATGAAGCTTTAACTTCTAAATCCAGTTATTAAATTATTTTTCAATCATTTTTACACTCCAGTTCATTTTTGAAATACAATCATTTACACAGTCACTGTCATAACTTCTTTTCATGTCAAATTTATTTAAACATACATTAAATAATTAAGACATTATAAACAGGTAAAGTAAATAGAATGAAAAGGCTAATCTAGTGCATATATTGAGTGAACTGCTCCCTCTAGAGTTCATTTCTCTAGTGAACTAACATGCTGAAGGACTTGCCTGAGGTAAATGTAATGTTGTGAGATATTATTCTCAAGCTGTTTTCTTGGTCTTTGACTAGTTGAACCACTAGTTGAGAGATTAAACGTAAATATATCTACGCATAGATCTTCCGTTTTTCTTTTTATGCACTTTTTCATGTTGTGGCGGTTAGCAAATAGTGTTGCATTTTCATGTGCGCCCCCTTCTGGATTGGAGTGTGGATCGCCTGTGGTTCACTGTATTTCTCATCTGACTATATGCACCGAACTGTGACATTTCAGGATGAATAAATGTATTAATCAGACATATGTGAAAGTGAAATTGAAAAGTGAGGAGATGTCTGGCCAAGTGTGGTGTCCTATACTCGGAATTTTTCCTCTTTCTCTCACTATATTATATATATATATATATATATATATATATATATATATATATATATATATATTATATATATACACACACACACTTTAATTGAACAACTGGGCTGCTTTGGCCTATTTCCATACTATATAATAGGTGAAAAATGATATGTGAGCCGAGCGGTATGTCCAAATTCATAGCCTTCATAAAACAGCAAAAAACACGGATGACCTACTACTTCCTACTCCGCCGAGATTGTGGAGTGTGCATTTGATGGACAGTTTACTATCCCATAAGGCCATGGGAATTGTGAATAGCAGTAAATCACATGACAATGACAACCTGGCAGGTGTACATTTCATTCAACACGCATTCATACTAAATAGAACACACTTTTCAACCGTTGTAAATTAAGTTTAAAGCAAATCTACTATGTGAGTTTGGATGCAGCGTTGGCCAAAATAAACTGCAAAACAGCAGCTATGTAAAATGATATGTCAAAGCTCTCCTGACTCCAGGAAAAATCTATTTCCAGTTTTGACAAGTGGACTCAACCGTTGACTTCTCTACCAATCCTTTATTTATGTCAGAATATATTCCTCCAGTGCTGAATGACTCCATAGTGCTCTCTTGAATCAGCGCAGAACATACAGATGCATTACTATGCTGCCTGCTCAACATGAACATTTCTCCTAGAGAAACTTTTATTATACGGCCACAGAACTGTAGAGCAGCTCTGAAACAAGCAGCAAATAATGGACAAAAAAGGCTTTCCGGACACTTTCATCCATGCAGCAGCACACATAATGACCACCATATCTGCTTCTGTGAGACGCAAACACATACACGGCACAATATAACACTTTAATGATTGTCCATGTGTGTTGGCTTTCATTAGCAAACGTGCCTGCGATTCCCGTCTGCTGTATGATGAAGCACAGGGTGCTGGAGAGCTCGGCCCACAGGGTCGTTACGGAGATTGATTCATCCGGGCGGGAAACACCATCGCTAGGCTGCTGTCAGTGCAGCTGCAGCACCAGAGGCCAAGAGATGAAAGCAAACAACATGCGACGGCGACCTGTGCTCCTGCTCATTAATGTGCATTTACACCCTCCACATTGAATCAGCCAGTATTCATTCGCAGAGTGTCAGTGCCGCTTACATGCCAGTATATTGACTGATGTGAAAGCCTGGTGAAGATGGAGGGATGGCGGCTGAAAGACTTCAGAAAGTCTTCAAGAAAGCGATGATGAAAGAATGCAAGAGACAGAGAGAGATAGAGATAGAGAGGAAAAGTCATGTGATGCTGAAAATTCAGCTTTAATCACTGGATATAAATTACAGTTTAAAATATTTTCAAATAGAAAACAGTTATTTAAAATTTCACAGTTTTACTGTATTTCATAATTAAATAAATGCAGCCTTAGTGAGTAGACGAAACTTCTTTTAAAAACATAAAAAATCTTGATAATCATATATATATATATATATATATATATACATATATATATATATATATATATATATATATATATATAACCCCTCTACCCAGGTCCTACTCGACCTGCTCTGAGCGGGCCTCGAGCCCGGTAGTCAGACAGTCGGAGTCAACCCCTATTGTCTGTCGCCAGAGCATCTCTTGAGGAGTGAGGTTTACCAGCACAGAAACTACTAGCTGGCCTCCGTCACTCTCACCCCTAAACCTCACTCCCATCCGGGTCACGGCACCAATGTAACCCCTCTACCCGGGTCCTACTCGACTCGCTCCGGGTGGGCCTCGAACCCCGGTCTTCCGGCATGGGAGTCGGACAGTTGGAGTCAACCCCCTATCGTCTGTCGCCAAAGCATCTCTTGAGGTCAGAGGAGTGAGGGTTACTCACACAGCAACTACTAGCTGGCCTCCGTTACACTCACCTCCATAAACCTCACTCCCATCCGGGTCACGGCACCAATGTAACAGCTCTGAGCGGGCTTCAAACCCGGGTCTTCCGGCATGGGAGTCGGACGCTCAGAGCATCTCTTGAGGTCAGAGGAGTGAGGTTTACTCGCACAGCAACTACTAGCTGGCCTTCGTTACTCTCACCCCTAAACCTCACTCCCATCCGGGTCACGGCACCAATGTAACCCCTCTACCCGGGTCCTATATATATACGGTTTTGATCTTCCTATTGTTCGGGAAGGACTGTCATTTTGCTGTGTGGTTGTGTTTTGGGTGTTTGTACAAAATGTAAATGCTGGACAAACATGCAAAATTACAATTGAGACATTGTGCAATGGTTGAGTGAGAGAAGATGAGGATCAAACCAATATTGGCAAATCTGAGAAAGCTGGGAAAGGTTGTGTGACACAGAATTGGCAGAAAGTTGACAGTTCACGGAATACATTTTGGTGGATCCATCATGCTCATGTGTTTCTCACTCAGAATCTCAACTTCACATCAGCGGCGTGAAAAGCAAAACTGTTAAATTTGAATTATGCCCAGAATGTGGATTATTAACATGTTAGGCAGACCGATACTGCTAAACCTATTGAATAATTTACTAGCAAATGCGTAATGAAGTATGAAAAATAATGAAATATATAAAAGAATAAAGTTCATTCATGATATTTGTAGCCTAAACCAAATAGTTTGTATCTCTCAGAAACTCCACTGAGCTCATCTCACCCCCCGCTCCATCATTATTCTCAATAATTTGCTTGCGTTGTAGGTGTTTTTCTCTCCTGGCAATAGACAATCAAGTCTCTGGTTCCCATTAAAATATCATATTTGCCAGTGAAATACAGAAGAGATTTTAATCTGAGCTCTCAGTTACGGTTCACCTCACCTCGTCAGTCTTGGGTGTTTTTCTCCTTCATCGTAATTGATTTATTAATGTTTGCGATCGGTTTGCACAAATGTCAAATCTGAAACAAAGCGTAATCTTACACTGTTTTTCTCTTGATTAATGTTCAAAGAACCACAGCATAACAACACATCAGCTGTAATAATCAGGAGCAGCGTGAGCGACGCCTTGCGCATCCAAAAGCTCTTAAACCTCCTGTGTTAGTCAGTCTAATTCTGGCTCTGAACACAGAAAGTTTAGCAGTTCTGGCAGCGTCTCAAGATTTGCCTCTGAGAAGCTCAAGGTGAATCTGTTGGGTTTATGCTGAAGTATCAAATAAATATTTAAAGCAGAACATGACTGACTTTTTGCTTGACAACTGATAACAGGCCTCTAACCCTCCAAACACAAATCATAAGACAAAACAAAATCTGTTGGGTGATTACACCTGAATTTACACTAGGGCTGCATGATTAATCAAGTTGTGCTTCACTTGTCCAGATCCACCTCTATACACCTACTGGGTGGAGTTATGTTTAGCGATGAGTTTATGGGGAGGGGTGTCAAACATATGTCCCATGGACCAAATAGGGCCCTCAAAGGTGTCCAATCTGGCCTGGGCCTAATGGTGAGGGAGTCGGGCTTTTAACCTGAAGTTTGCCGGTTCGATTCCCACGCCGGCAGGAATTGAAAGTGGGGATTGTGAATGAACAGCACTTCGATACCATGACTAAGGTGCCCTTGAGCAAGGCATCTAACCTCTAATTGCCTCACTAGTAAGTCGTTTTGAATAAAAACATCTACTAAATGTAAATGTACTTGTCCACCGGCCATAAATCTGAACGGTTTTTAGTTTTATTTTGGCCGATCTCTATTTCGAACTTTCAAACAAACTTCTTTGCAATCAGTTCCCAAAATGTAATTTGTGTGGCAATATTACGAAGTCTCTAAACAAGACGTTAACACAGAACACACTTGATATGTTTTTTGATGTTGATGTTGTTTCTTTGACTGCACACTCCACAACCCACTCAGAACGGTCCTGTTTCTACCCACTTTTGGACCCACCAGTTGAGAACCACTGGTCTGGTAACCATCCAAAACACCCTAGGGAAACAATCTAGCAATTCTCTGGTAACCACTCAGAATACTCTAGCAACTGCTTAATAGCATCCTAACAACAAACCAAAACACCCTAGAAACCATCTAGCAAATCCCTGGTAATCACCCATAACACCCTAGTAACTGCTTAGCAACATACTTACAGCCTTCCAAAATGCCCTAGAACCCACTTAGGCAACGCCCAGTAACCACCCAAAACAGACTGGAAACCGGTGAACAACATCCTGGCAACCAACCAAAACATACTGGAAACCACAAAACAACAGCCTGGTAACTACTTAAACACCCAAGCAACTGTTTAGAAACATCCTGGCAACCATCCAAAACACCCTAGAAACCATCTAGCAATTCCCTGGAACCATCCAAAACACTCTAGTAACCACTTTGCAATATACTGGAAACCCTATAAAACATCCTAGAAACCACCTAGCAAATCCCTGGTAACCTCCCATAACACCCTAGTAACTGCTTGGCAACTTAATGACAGCCTTCCAAAACACCCTAGAAACCACTTAGGCAACATCCTTTTAACCTTCCAAAAAGCACCTAGCAATTCCCTGGTTACCACCCAGAACACCCTAGTCAACGCATAGCAACATTCTGGCAACCATCCAAAACACCCTAGAAACCATCTAGCAACACCCTGGTAACCACCCAGAACACTCTACGAGCCACTTAGCAACATCCTGGCAACCACTCTAAACACCCTAGAAACCACATAGCAAATCCCTGGTAACCACCCATAACACCCTAGTAACTGCTTGGCAACATAATGACAGCCTTCGAAAACAACCTAGAAACCACTTAGCAATGCCCGGTAACCACCCAGAAGACTCTAGCAACTTAGCAACATCCTGGCAACCACCCATAACACACAGGAAACCACTAAACAACACCCTGTTAAGCACTTACAACACCAAAGCAACTCTTTAGCAACATCCTAGCAACCATCTAGCAATTTCTCGGTAACCACCCAGAGCACCCTAGTAACCACCAAGTGTTTCCATGGTAACCACCTAGAACACCCAAGCAACCGCTTAGCAACATCCTGGCAACCATTCAAAACACCTAGCGAACACCCTGGTAACCACCCAGAAACCCTAGAAACTCTTTTGTCTCTTTTTGTCTGAGAGGACAATTTCTAAAAGCAAATCATCCCTTGCATTGGTCACTACAGCCTAACTCTGACCAAAAAAAAATGGTCTTTGATGTTTGTCGTGAGCAACAAGCATAAAAGACAACAAATCCGGCATAGTGTACAGCTGAAGCAGCTAATGTGTGTTCATTAGGACAGTTCAGACTGAATCCATCCATCTGTGTACGTTGACCCCCTTCTGTTCTGTCCATACTGTGCTGCAAGTGGGCCAGAGATTAAAATAACTCAAGAACACTGTGATGTCTGGTGTAAAATAATATTCTCAGTGGCCTGTTTAAACCAAAACCATCACAATCGCTAGGGTTAAGATGTTGAGGTTTGGTTAGGAACGCACATGTTCATTATGTTCCTACTTACTGTAAAGATCTTATTGTGGTTATCCACTGTCGTCCTTCTCTGGCAGGCATACGGAGACACAGCAGACTGTGGTTTGGCTGACGGATGCGCACAAGACCTCTGATCTGCAGCGGGATTCTGTTCATAAACAGAGAGAGACACTCAATAAATCAATCAGCATTAGACCAATATAAACATCTTAAAATCTGAGAATACCAGTTTCTCAAAGCCTCTCAATGTAAAATGCATTTAAAATCACTCTGCCATACTTACTTTTATTAGTAGTGTCTGCTAAAACAAGTAATTTCTCATGTTATTCTGAAAAAAATCCCATGGACTTACAATGAAGGTGAGACCCCATAGCAACCACCCAGAACAACCTAGCAATTGCATAGCAAAACCCTAGCAACTTACAACGAAGGAGGGACAATTACATTACATTTATTCATTTGGCAGACGCTTTTATCCAAAGCAACTCAGAATACCCTAGCAATTGCAGAGCAACACCCTAGCAACCATCCAAAATACACTAGCAACCATCCAATATACACAAGAAACTACCTAGAATACCCAAGCAACTGTGTAGCCATGCCAGGGTAACAACCCAGAACACCCTAACAACTGCATAGCAGCATCTTGGCAACCACATAGCAACGCTGCAGCAACCACCCAGAACACCCCAAAAAATGACGTAGTAATGCACAAGCAGCCACCCAAAACACCCCAGCTAACCTCGTAAAAATGCCCTAGCAACCACCCAGAACAACCTAGCAATTGCATAGTAACACCCTAGTAACCAACCAAAATACACTAGAAATTGCATCCTAGCAACCACCTAGAATACCCCAGCTATTGCATAGCAATGCCAAAACACCCAATGCCCCAGTAACCACCCAGAACACCATAGTATACTACATAGCAACATCTTGGCAACCACATAGCAACGCTACAGCAACCACCCAGAACACCCAAAAAATGACACAGTAATGCAGACGCAATCCCCCAAAACACCCCAGCTAACACCCTAAATGCCCTAGTAACTACCCAGAAGAACACCCTAGCAACTGCATAGCAACACCCTAGCAACCACCCAAAATACCCTAGTAATTTCATCCAAGCAACCATCTAGAATACCCCAGAAACTTTGTAGAAATGCTCTAGTAACCACCCAGAACACCATAGTATACTGTATAGCAGCATCTTGGGAACCACATAGCAACGCCACAGAAACCACCCAGAACACCCAAAAAATTACACAGTAATGCACACGCAATCACCCATAACAACCCAGCTAACACCCTAAATGCCCTAGTAACTACCCAGAAGAACACCCTAGCAACTGCATAGCAACACCCTAGCAACCACCCAAAATACCCCAGCAACCATCTACGACATCTTAGCATCACGGCGGAAGCTTTTTCAGGGTCAAGCGGTCACATTATCTTCAAAACATGTGAAAGTCTCATTATGCTCAACAACGCCGGAACGTTTATCTCATCACACAGGAGTCACGGGAACAGCAAGATAATGGCCCTCGTCTAGAAGACAGGAAGCATCAGAATCAATTACAGCTTGATGATTTACAATTAAGGCCATAAAGGATGCAGTAGGTCCAGTTTATCCTTGATAAATTGCTATTTCATTTAGACATTGAAATATTCGACTCTCTCCTGCTTTCAACAGGATTACAGCTGTAATGTCAGCGCTCCTGGGAATAATTGCTCAATGCGATGGAAGTCTGCACCCATGAAAATTACCTGCGCAATCATCTCGGCACATTGTGATAATGGCCGATTCAGAGATGCAGGGAAAGGGAATGCTAACGTGCTGTTCTGACCGGGAGCTATTTTAGAGGCGTTGCGTATCTGAATGAAAAGAGGCCTGATATCTTTCTCTCCCTCGAGCAAAAGCATCAAGCGCTCAGAAGTGAGAAAAATCACTGCCATTTATTCGCCGTCAGGGGCATCACCTCCTTCACAGACATAAAAAGTCTGAATAGAATGCCCGTATTATGCCAATTTCAGGGCAAATCAGAAACTAATCTGTGCTCCTTTTCCCATTAAGTTATGATAGTTAAAGGCACTTTTGAAATTAATTTCCCAGACCTCGCTGTGGGTCTCTGACTCCAGATGCCTTTTCACTGCCACTCACATTCATTTCGAATGTCTAAAAAAAATTACATATTCAAACCATCTTAATAAATAATTTTTGTCCCAAACAACGAGACTACATGGATAGCAAATGAAGACTGAACAAAGTGTCGGATTTGCTTAAGACACCCGAGTATGAAATCCATATTTCTCATAAAATCTCCTTCACCGTTCCTCCTAAAGAATTTCAGCGGAGACAAAGATGCTTCGTGATTCGTCTCCTGATCTATGATGATGATGATGACAATTTTACTGATTTTTACTGGAATTTGTCTTGCATTTACAGCAGCTTAACTGACAATTACAAAAACAAAACCCACGTCACAGGACCTTACAATACATAAGAAGAAAAGAAACAATAAATAAATCACATTCAAAGCTCAGGGAACGGATTTCATTTTTGGAAGGCTTATATACAGCTCGATGTACAAAGGAGTGCTTTAGTCTAATTCGATTATATCTTGGAACCTTGTACCGTCGGTTAGATGGCAAAAGTACAAATTCATTATACAACACATGATTTGCTTCAGAGAGAATATTATTAGCTAACCTTATAACGTTTTTGTGATGAGATGATTATCTTATGATGTCATCTTATGATGATAATATGATATTTTAAAGGATATTTAGTAGGTTCATCAACTTTGTTTTTAAACTGACAGATGCACCATGCAGAATTGACCCTTCGCAAAGACCCGCCCCCTTTAGTTACTGTTGCTATGCCTGACAAGTCATGCGCTCTCACGCCACACATCATGTTCTCACGCTGTGAAAAATACATCGTGGAGGAAAGAGGACACTGACAACCTATGAAACAGTTTCATATTTCAAATATTGCAATTTTTTAAAGAAGTTTAATCAATAAATAGCGTCTAGTGTGGTGACAGATCGCTGTAGCTCCTCGATCATCTCTTCATACTAGTTCATTTATAGCATCAAATAAACATGAATGAACATCAGAAGGAATGTTGTTTCAAGAGATGTGAGGACACACAATTTATCAAGTTCACCAACGTTAATCTACTAACTCCCCTGACTGCTTTGTCGGATAAAATGGCGGATTCGGGGTTATGATTGGTCAGATCGCCTGTCAATCAAACTGTTTGCGAAGAGTCAATCGCAGTTCTGCAAAACACACATAATCACTGACATGAAAATAATAAAAGAGTACAAAGTGAAGAGTATAGCGGAACTAACACAACCTTGGGGTACACCAACGTTAGTGTTTACAGCTGTTGATAACAACTTATTCACTTTGACACTTTCTTTTCTATTAGTGAGAAAAGAAATACACCATTTAATCATCTAGAGCATATATAGAGAGAAATATTATTCACTCTCATGCAACAAATACAATGTTTTGCCAACTAATGTGCATTAAAACTATGACACGGCGGCAATGGCACCTGGAGGTCACAGACTGAAGCAGCCTTTGCAAAGTTTTACCCGTCTCACTAGAAACGCGCGTCGCAACAGAAAAGGCCTTATCTTGCGCTCGAAAAAAAGATAATTCTGAGAGCAAGTGAAGGCTGCATTAATGGGGTCTTAGGGCAAAAATACTACTAGAATTAATAAAAATGCCCCAAAAATCAAAGATATGATTTATATGTAGTACCACACAAGTAAGAGTGCCGTTATTCTGAATATCAGCGCATTTGCAAATGTAATACTTATTTTATACCACAGTTCAATAAACATGTAGATTGTAATGAATTCGGTCTGTTGTCGTCTGTCCACTTGCCACCAGATGTCGCCCTCTCATTTAATGGACTCTGTCACACGAACTACATTTCCCACAAGCCCCTCACCCAGTCACTGATCACGCCAGCCAGCTGTAGCACATTACCTAAATCTGATTACACTCACACCCCATCACTGTATAAGCGAAGTATTGTTAATCCTAGCATTGCAATTCCTGTCTTGTATGCCTGTTTCCTGATCCTGCCTGTTCCTTTGTTTTTGATGTTTAACTGCCCGCCTTTTTGACCATTTGCCTGGATACTCACTACGAGCCTGCCTGTTCCCAGTGGCACTACCGTTTGCTGTTGAGTTGACCTTTGCCTGTTTGACCACGTTTTGTTAATAAAGCTCGCACTTGGATCCCATCCTGCTGACCATTCATTACATAGATGATATTAGGTGGCTTACATTTTAGACACAATATTGTCAATTCACAGCTTTTGCTCTATTTTGCCTATGAAAATAGTTCCAAACAGCAGAGCCATTTCAGTCTCTGAGCAGCTGTTTCGTTAATGAATGAATCCATATTTTTGAACAAATCGCTCTATGAGTGACTCAATGAGCCACTCTTAAAGATGCCCCCTATACCCTTAAATATGGCACTTTATGGCGGGGCAGTCATTCGTAGTAGTGTCCACAACCATAGCGGATCTAACCGAGTGTGCTCATTCAATCCCACAAGGCACTGCAGAAATGAGTGTACAACCGATGCCCATAATGCACTGAGAGAGTTGTGCTGAATTAATTCCTGCATCCGACCAGAAGATGGCGCCCGCAGCTGAATCATCCATCCATCCATCCATTTTCCAAACCGCTGATCCAATGTGTCCACAGCGTAATATCATACGGTTATAAATTCCTTGTAATTGTTCATTAAATCATTTAATTAAGGTTTATACATAGTTTTCATGATAGAGTTCAAGGCAACTCTTTTCATCTTAATACTGGAGCTGACAATTTGCTAGTTTTCGAATAATTAATTTTTTTTTTTTTTTTAAAGCACAAACTATGCACGAGCGGAAGCAAATTCACTCACTCGTTTTCATTCACTTTTTCAAGTGAACTATATTAGTGGACTAATGTAGGGAATATTGAATGAGGGAATAGGGGATCATTTCGAACACAGCCAGTCACTTGTATTTGCCCCTGAATGAATCAGCTATTTTGAACGGATCGTTTGATTAAATGATTCAGTGAGTCACTGGTTCAGACAATGATTTGCCGCCACCTGCTGGCGGTTTGAGCATTATTTAGTATAATAATCCTGCTTTTGTTTTGAGTCATGATTGTAACAATGGTTAAAGTGATATAAAGCATTTATAAATAGACTATTAAGAGCAAAATATGAGATAACATTTTAAATATAATCAGAGATAAGCTAATTGCAATTGCATTGCATTTTTTCCTCAGTGTGGGGGCCTACAACAGTTTCTTTGAAACGGGCCTCCGAATTGCAATGGCCGCAGACAGTGAGTGAAAGATGCTTTTCTTCTTCTTCTTCTTCTTTTTTTTGTTTTCTTTTTGTCTGAGGGTAGTCTCAACAGGGCGTAACAATGAAATCAAATGAATGCAGGTGAGGGAAGCGTCTGCTGTGGGTTAATGACCAACACTTGAACAGGTGAGCTGTGTCCGCTCAGGTTAATGAGATCACAGCCTGAACACTGGCGGGGTTCGGGTTCACATCCCTCCTGATTGGGCCTCGACTTCCTCTTCAAGTGCATGACTGATAGTGAAACAGATGTTTCTGAAGACAGACACACACATTTCACTCTCTGCACCCTTCCATGATCATCCCAGCCGTCTAGACGGCAGCAAGAGACGTATTTATCTGCATTTCCTACAATCATTACAAGTCAGTGGGTGTATTAGCCAAAGCTTCTCTTCAGGAGAGCAAGAGTATCGACTGAAGCATGTCATTTTTAGAGCACCCTTACACCTCACACACACATCATGATTCATTATTAAAGGAGACCGATAATGCCCCTTTCAGAAGATGTATTATAAGTCTCTGGTGTCCCCAGAATGTGTCTGTGAAGTTTCACCTCAAAATCCCCCACAGATTGGGTGTGAGTGAAAACACACCATTTGTGTGTGCCTTTAAATGCAAATGAGCTGCTGCTCCTCACCCCCTTTCCAGCTGGAGAATCTCACGCAGACGGTGTTCATCCTTAGATTGTTCAAGCCGGAGTCGACACTGATGGAGAGACTCAGGAAGAAGTTCCAACTTTTAGACGTTTCTGAACGGTTCGTGAATAAATCTATGTAGTTGTTGTGGATTTGATTCAACTCATCCACTAGCATCATGTTCATCTTTTGTGTTGAATCGACCCTCGTTTGTGAAGCAGTGTGAAGCGTAAAATGACGGCATCAACAACACTCGACTACAACAACTCTTCCTCTTCTCTAAAGCAGCCCAACATGGCCCCGCCCGCTTTGTTGTGAGTTCTCGGGGGCGGAGTTTATGTAAAAATTTTTTTGTTTGTGATGTCATCAACCTGGGAAGAAGCTCGTTTTAGGCCCTACCAGCCGTTTGTTTTAGTCCTTAAAAAGTGATTTCTTTAAAAGAAAATATCTCCCTTTGCATTGAACTTTGAGTGTCGTAACTTTACAGATGATATGATCAAACAGCAACATTACACACTAACTAAAGTTAAAAAAGTCAAATCATAATCAACCATCCCTTTAAAGCGATAGTTCACAGTCCAGTGTTGTTTTCATCAACGAAAACTAAAATACTTTAACATTTCTGTAGCTCAAAGAGCAGATCATGGTGCTTGCAGCACCAACGTCTTGGGTTTGATTCCCAGGGAATGCATGAACTGATTGAATGGACACTTATGAATAGGGTTGGGTACCGAAACCCGGTGCCAATACGGCATCGGTACCTATCTAACCGGCATGTACCGGATCGAATCAGAACGCTAAGTTCGGTGCCACTTAAATGCTTGAAGTGATTGAAATATTTGTCCTCTGGTGTTTGACACGGATGTAAGAAGCCTCAGTTTCATCAACACACCTGATCGCTAGTTAAATTTAAATACTGCGTTCATGGGGTGTCAGACCCTTACAAAAATGAACTGCAGTATATTGAAGTAAAACTGCAGTACCAAGTAGTTTAACTGCAGTTTAATGAAGCACAACCATAGATTTGCAGTATAATGAAGTATAGTCACAGTACAACTGCAGTAAAACTGTAGTATAAGTACAGCTGCAGTAAAATGAAGTACAACTGAAAGTTGCATGAAGTATAACTGCAGTTGTATTGCAGTTTTATTTTACTAGTACTTTAGATGTATTGCAGTATAGCTGTACTCCAGTAAAACTACAGACATTTTAGGTTATACTGCAATACTGCAGTTTTTTCGTGTCCAAAAAACTGCATTTTTCTATATGTAACAAAAACTGTAGTATTACTTCTAAAAAACTGCAGTAATCTTTTGTAAGGGTAAAGAAACATTTGAGGGCACATGGAATTTATGCGCCGTGTTTGACCGATTGCGGACATCAGTGTGGACGACCCCAGTCCTGTGAGCGGGACAGTCTTCCCATATTGTCTGCACTTTCAAACAGGCCTCATCGACACCATCTGAGAGAGTTTTCTCCTGTGCAGGACATGCAATAATTCAGGAGAGGTGTCGTATTTTGCCAGAGAAGGCAAATGATATTTCTGCAAAAAAAAATTGCTCAAATTTGAAGCTGTTAAATGATTGTAGTTGAGCGAGTTGGCTTAGGTTTTACTGTTGTTGCGTTTTGTTTTTACTTATATATTCATGTATACTTTAAACTTTTACTTATATTGTTCAATTTAAAGAACTTTTTTGTCCAATAAAAGGGTATTCTTGACTGAGTCATCCACCATCATTTTGTGGATTTTTTTAAAGTATCGGTTCAGGCACCGGTATCGAAAAAAAAACCCAAACGATACCCAACCCTACTTATAAATGCATTGAAAGTTGCTTTGGATAAAAGCATTCGTCAAATGCATACATGAAAATGCAAACGATAACACTTGCTCACACCAAAACGTCTTTAATCTTCTCACCCTTGTCCATCCAAAAAGAAATGGATGATGATTCACTCCGCCTAAACACTACCGTAAAAGCGTGAAATGCTAAACAGTTAAAAAGACCTAAATTTAAGTCGTTCATTGATCATCTCCTCTTCTCAAATCTCATTTGTACTCTCACACACAAGAATCAGTGGTGTTCAGTGTCAATGACATCAAACCTGCTGTGATCCAGCAGGCGCCATTATTCTTCACACAAAGCAACAGATTTGCTATATCTACTTTTTTGCCCTTGACAATCGAGACCACTATGTTGTCGAACGAAAAAGAGCCGCATGAATATTTCTTCGAGGTAGTAACAGCATACGAGTCTGGAAGTACACGAGTCGATTCTAATTTTTGGCTGAATTATTCTTTTAATGTCCCAGATCAATTATCGTCTTCCGCATCATTACCCGGCGTATATTTTTATGAATCAAAGCCGCTCTATGCCAAACGCCTCAATCAATGCCGGCCAAAAGTAAACAAGACATTTTCTGGTCTGCAGCACTAAAGCAGCTAAAAGACAAACTCAAGTTCACAGTCATTCGTCCTCCGAGACGTGTGGCGAGAGCGCAGCTTTTCGGGCACGGTTGGCGGCGACGCAAGATGGACAACTTCTGCTCGTCGGTATCCCCACTGTGGAGGAGAAGAAAGATTAATGGAGTTTCTGAAACAGGCAGCATATTTCTTTATTTGGGGCACATATGCTGTGGAAGCGCCCACGGCGTTGTCCAGGGGTGGAGAATCAGTCTTCAGCGTCAGTTAGCGATGCGCTACGAGGCCCGGCGTCACACTGATGGGTCTATTTGGCGCTGTATTAAACATCACTCTGAGGCTGTCGGGCGCTGGCCTTACGGCTTTATGAAATGTGCTTTTGCAACCGACACGTGAATGCAATGTCCTTTCCCATTATTTCCCAAAGTGGCTGTGAAGTTGCTTTCTCCAGAAATGTAATTTTGCCACATTCGAGCTCCAAGAAGTCAATGCATGGGTGAAAATGCTTTTTGGAGATAAAAGAACAATTTGGACATAACAATGAGCGTTTGCTTGTCATGAATGTAATTGCATGTTCTAAAACAGATTATCTATTTCTCTGCTCTGGAACTTCAAGCTTAAGGTTCTAAGATGGTTATATCTTCATTATTTTAAATTTACAATGTCACCTCGTGTCAGAAATGCTTTCGAGCTCACAGCGCCACCCAGTGCTTGAGTTGTGGTTACTACATCTGGGAAAACACCAAAAAGTACAAAAGGATTCATGTCTAAAGGACTTTTTGTGCTTGAAATTGCTATACTAAGAAACTTAGAATAGAATAGAATAGAATAGAATACAAATGCGTGTTGTTTAGGAGGCAATATTCTTTTGAAACAACACCATAAACTATAAAACGACCATAAAAACGGATTTAAACATCTTTACAGTTAAGATTATAAAGGTTTTGACCTAAAAAAAAAAAAAAAGTTATATAAAATGATAAACCTTATAAATGAGTTTGCAGGTATGATAGTAATTCTTAATATCACACATTTTTGCTTAGCCAGTCATAGGGTAAAGAAAATTAGACATTAAAAAATTAGATACTAAAAGAAATTTGATTAGTGATTACTTAGTTAGTGATTAATCCGATTTTGAGACTCTCTGTGTTAAGGTTCTTATTTGCATATTCATAAGGTTAATATTGATCGAATTAGCGCAAAATGATATTAGCACATGATCCGTTTTAATTACTACTTGTGAAACCTCATGACTGCAGTTCATGTTTGCCGTTGATGCTCAAACTCAAGCGCGTGTGAGCGTTTAGCATATGAATAATTAATGATTCCAGCGCTTATTCGTGTATAATTCTAGCACTGCATGAATCAAGGAACATGCCATTTATTAATCTAAATAGGCTGTTATGTAAAAGTCTTTAGGTCACATCTAATTGAGTTTTTTAAATACTAGACTTTTTTAATTTTACAGACCCGTTTGCACATCTAGAACTATTTTACAAATATAGTGCTGCGGGGATGACGGTTTTATGAAAGCCATTTTATCAGCCAATGAGTTTCTGGTGAAATGAGGTCTGAGCTGAACACAAGCTTTCACATTTTATTCTACAACTTAAAATACATCCGTAAAACCTCCTTGTGATTTTTAAAGCTTCTGTTTGTTTTGAAAAAGGTGGTCGCTAACAAAAAACGGGACAGGAACATTAAACATCATCACACCGCACAAATATTACTGATTATTCACAGCCACGTTGTTCATAATCTCGCTCTTGGGTACATTCAGGGAAAATATGTTTTTAAATAAAAGCCCGAAAGAGTATCAGCACGTTTTTGTGCAGTTTCGGTTTTTTTAGCGAACATAAAGTATTCTCATCGCTTCATAACATTAAGGATGAACCACTTAAAGTCAAGTTGACTATTTTGACAATGTCTTTACTACTTTTCTGGACCTTGAAAGTCAGTCATTAAAAAGGGTCTTTGCGAAGGGTCAATTACCGTCATTCAAGGTCCCTTTAGTTACTGTTGCTATGCGCTCTCACGCCACACATCAAGTTCTCATGCAGTGAAAAATACATCGCAGAGCAAAGAGGACACTGGCAACGTATGAAAGTTTCATATTTAAAATATTGTCAATTTTTAAAAGTAGTTTAATCAATAAATAGCGTCTAGTGTGTGTTTAATGTGTGGTGACAGATCGCTGTAGCTCCTCGATCATCTCTAGTTCATTTATAGCATCAGATAAACATGAATGAACATCAGAAGGAAAGCGTGGAAAGACGTGAGGACACACAATTTTTCAAGTTCAACTTCACCAACGTTCATCTACTAACTCCCCTGACTGATTTGACGGACAAAATGACAGATTCAGGGCTATGATTGGTCAGATCGCCTGTCAATCAAACTGCCTGCGAATGTTCAATTGCGTTGCTTGCTATGGTTACTAAAAGTTTTATCAAAAATATCTTAATTTGTGTTCTGAAGATGATCGAAGGTCTTAAAGGTGTGGGACGGCATGAGGTCGAGTACATTTTTTACATTTTGGCGTCTACTCTGACCTCTGACTAAGCACCCTTTGTCAGCCAATCAGGAAACTTGTCATGTGACTCATGTTGTATGTTCAGATTGGCTGACATGTTTTAAGGGGCGGGGCATTGGAGAGCAGGTAAAACCGCTGGCATTGATAAGCCTGTGTTATTTTAGGATGACTGCACGTGTCATCTCAAGTGCACTTACTTGTATGTAATGTCTCAGTTCCACAGGCACGGGCCGTCCGGCGCTCATGCTCTCGGTGAACCAGCTGACATTCAGCACGTGTTTGTCTTGCGTCTCTCTGAATCCCTGCTCTTCCAGCCAGTTCCAGAGTTCCTGCGCCGCGTTTCCTTCAGACACGACGTGAGTCACTTTACCACTGCGAAAGACAGACAGACAGCAGACACGTTCAAGAAGAAACCAATGCACCTTAATCCAGTTACACATCTTCTCCAGGACTGATTGATTCTCTCACACACACCCATACGCTCTCATTCTGTTTTTAATTTCTCTAGTGGTTGAATGTGATCAGATTATCCCGTGTGAAATCAAATCAGGTGGAGCTGCATTAGGATGTGGATGTGACGTGTCTGATCAGAAGCACAGGTATAATGACACACACACACACACACACACACAACGGTCAGTCAGCGGAAGTCCAGAGCGCCGTGCTTTCAGCTGAATTACTGTCTGTCTAAGCAGTCAGCTAAACGGCATTACCCACATCATACATCGCTTGCAATCAGCAAAATCAGTGGATTGGTGACTGCCGCGGATGTCCGGAATTAGCCAGAGACGGAGAGAGTTTGAGGGTAAATCGACCGGTGACGTGACCCGAGAGACTAGTTTTCCCACTTCTGTTCCTCATCAATGGGAAAATGAGGCTTGTTTGATGAACACTAAAAAAAATATATATATATATATTGTTTGACTATCATTATTTATACCCTATTATAGTATTTAGTCATATTTTGAATCAGCTTATTTATTTACATTTTTAGTTTGCATTATAATTTCAGTTAAAGTTTTTTAAATTGAAGTAATTTTTATGTGATATTTTTATGTTTACGTTTGCAATTTTAGTACTTAGGATTAAACTTATTACAGTTCATTGCAAAGGCAGCATTTCTAAATTTTAAGTTTTTCATCTAATATTTATACTATATAAATATTATATATATACTCTCTCTCTCTCTCTCTATATATATATATATGTATATGTATGTATGTATGTATGTGTATATGTATGTATGTGTATATATGTATGTATATATATGTATGTGTATATATATATATATATATATATATATATATATATATATATTATATATATATATATAATTTTTTTTTTTTTTTCAGGTTTATCTCAAATTAAGAAAACAGTCTTATGTTTCCATTCAGCTTTCAAGCTTTCATTTTTGTTTTAATTTAAGGAATTGTAGTGTTTCAACTCAAACGTATGTGTTTCAATTAGAAATTAAACATTTCTAATTTTCATCCAAGTTTAAATAAGTTTTTAATATAATACGTATATGTTATTTTCTCAGCTTGATTTCAGTTAATGAAAAGTTTTACTAGTTTTAGCTTTTGTAACAATAACAACACTGGTTTGACTTGATAGCAGAGAAACATTACATTAGAAACAAACGATATTTCATGCTTTTTACAGTTTCTAAGTAAAATAATGGTGATGATTACCTTTGGCAAAAAAAAAAAATGTTTACATATACACATATACATATACTTGGTTATTTAAATTGTTCATGTAAATTCATGAAACTGAACTAAAATTTAAAAATAAATTAATTAATTAAATGTAACTAAATCCATAAAATTTTCTCATGATTGGAACCACTAAAAGGTTCTATATATTAAGCTCGACGGAATCCTTTCAGATTCTATATAGAAAAAGTAAAAAGTACTTTTAAAAGTAACTAATTGTGTGTTAATTTGTCTCATCTGGCCTGAGCTTGCTTGTTTATTTTTTTAACAACAACAAAAAAGTTCTATTTTTGTTCATGTAAAGGGCTTTTCACACTAAAAGTGAAATGAAAAAGCATTACGCTGAAGCAAATGCAGATTCACATCTGTACAGTAGAAGGCACCGCTCAAAAAAACCTTTCAGATGTGCTGCCAGTCTGGATTACAGAAGAAAAGGATTCAGAAGAAGAAAGTTCAGCATTCTTACTTCAGCAATAAAACAAGCAAAAAAATCGTAGTTCATTTTTGCTTATTAGTATGGCTGAACTGGATCATAACAGGTACTATAGGTCCAAAGTAGCTAAATACTTGTGCAATTTGAATTATTTAGCATTACACCGTTTTTATTCTTTTTTAGGATTTTGTGCAACGCATGCATTCAGTCTAGAACTACAACAACCATCACTGCTCAGATATTTTGTTAACGTAATCAGTTACTTTACTAGTTAGTCTGAAAAAGTAATCCGATTACGTAACGTGTCATGTGCATTTTTTATTCCCTCAGAGGACTTTTACTTTTTCAAGCTCTGAGCAGGAACATTTTCACCTTTCATCAAACTCCACTGGAAGCAAATCACGGTTTGATTTATTGAACGGCCTCGTTGTTACCAATTTAAAATAAGATGTGCATTATGAATGTTTTAACGGTTAATCTCCAGTCAATGCCGCCTCTATCGCGACATGCTTTCTGTGTAATTCCAAGGGATTTTTGATAGGGTATTGTATTATCAGACTCTTACTGATGTCAAATCCTCACTGGCTTATAAAATGTCAGTTTTAGGCTCATCATGATCTGTTTCCTGTGGTTGGCTGCAGACGGCAGCGCGCAGCCGTAGGCCGCTCGAGCTCAAGCTGCATTTCTGGGAATGGTGCCATGGCTCAGCTGGGTACGGCACGATACGCTACGGCAAACTGCTGGCTGCTGTTATGCCCGTCTACACGAACAACTCCCACTGGTGCTCCTCCACCTGCACAAACTGGCAGCAACAGCCCTGGATCGCTTCTGACCAAGCAGCCATGAAGAGAAGAATAACAGATGACACTTTACGTGTGCGCTTTATTATATTACACACTTTGATGTTGCGTGACTCATTTACGCTTTTGAATCCAGAATGCACAAAAGTTTGGAATAATTATGAATGCTTTTGAAACGAGTCTCACCAAAGCCGCATTTATTTGATCAAAACTACAGTAGAAATTGTGTAATGTTATTATAAATTGAAATAACTGCTTTCTATGTGAATATAAAATAAACTGTAATTTATATTCAGTGATCAAAGCTGAATTTTCAGCATCATTCCTCCAGTCTTCAGTCACATGATCCTTTAGAAATCATTGCTCAAAAATCTATCTAATAGAAAGTTCAGAACAGCAACATTCAAATAGAAATCGTTTATAAAACTGCAAATGTGTTTAATGTCACTTTTCATCAATTTAATGCATCCTTGCAGAATGAAACTATTAATTTCCCTAATAATAATAATACTTTTCAATGGTATAGTGCATCATAGTTTCCACAGAAATACTGTTTCCAATATTGATAATAATCATAGATGTTTCTTGAGCAGCAAATCATCATATTAGAATGATTTCTGAAGGATCATGTGACTCTGAAGACTGGAGGAATGATGCTGAATTGATCACTGGATATAAATTATATTTGACTATATATATTCACATATTTTAAATTGTAATAATATTTAACAATTTTACTGTTTTTCAGCAAATAAATGCAGCTCGGGTGACTGTAAGAGTCTTTTCTTTTTTTTTTAAATCATTTAAAAATCTTAAATATTCCACACATTTGTTTGATAGTTTAAATTAGTTTATACTTTCTTTGAGCGGCTGATTTATTCTGTTAAATCAATAGCCACCGAGCTGCACGATGAGGTTTTAATAGACGGTTTCTGTGCTATTATTACAACATCATTTTCTACAGAACCTTCTGTCTAGAAACTCATGGAGACACCAGCTGCCCTACTCATTATCACTGTGATTTGCATAAAATTGTATGCAAATCAAGGGAAATATAGATCTTTTATCTGTTTTCCAGAGAGCTGTACGTCACTCACGGTCTTTAAATAGGGAAAAATATCACTACTGGGATCTGAATGATTAGGATTTAAAGGGGGAAAAAACGCAGAAAGTGCCCACGACTGTTTTCACACTAGGATCATACGATCCTGGTGTGTTTGTTTCATCATGGTGGGATGCTTTTAATGCATTTGTCACTTTTGAATTCGCACCAAAGCTACAGAAGCACGACGTACTTTGCAAACAATTTTTTGAATACTAGTCGGCTATAAGAAATGACATAAGCGTCATCAATGCCATTTAAGTTAGCCTGGATTGAATTCACATTTGGTTTGAATTCCATACAACCTTTTCCAAGCCTATTTGGATGTGGTTTCTTTGGACAAATTTCAGTGCAGCTTCAAAGGCTCTACATAATCCCAGATGAGGAATAAGAGTCTGATCTAGAGAAACCATCGGACATTTTCTAAAAAAATATATATTTAATATACTTTTTAACCACAAATGCTCATCTTGCACTCCTCTGTGATGCGCTACACATTACGTAATCACGTTGGAAAGGTCAGGTGACGTAGGCGGAAGTACCACGGTGGGGTGAAAAACTCATTTTCTCCTCCAACTTCAAAATCATCCGACATCGTTTACCTTTTTTTGTAAAGGATGTTTGATTTAGTCTTTGCACGTTCACTTTGTGATGTGAACATGATGATCACGTCGCAGAGCATAATGAGGTGTGAGTTTGTGGTTACAAAGCATATAAATTTGCATTTTTTTACAAAATGGCCAATCGCTTCGCTAGATGAAACTCTTTATTCCTCGTCTGGGATCATGTAGAGTCTTTGAAGCTGCACTGAAACTGACATTTGGACCCATTGAACCCCATTGAAGTCCATTATATGGAGAAAAATCCTGGAATGTTTTCCTCAAAAACCTTAATTTCTTTTCGACTGAAGAAAGAAAGACATAAACATCTTGGATGACATGGAGGTGAGTAAATTATCATGAATAGATGAAATATAATGTGAATAACACTTACCTCAGGTTAGAGACTGTTTATTAATCACTCAAACCCCTTTATTTAAAGCGCTATTAAATTGTCGGTCTCAGACATCCGCCATGTTTGTAGTTTTTAACACTTTTTTGTGTGTTTGTAGTTCTAATCGAATCCTCATCCAATGCACAATGCTAGCCATTAAAGTGTGCACGGATGGGCACTTCGGATTCTAACCAGGAAAAGTAGACCATCCGGGTATCTTTGGAATACTTATTTCGGAATACTATTTAGGGTGGAGAGAAAGCGGAGAGGTCGTGTTTTCTGTGCGACGTACCTGAGAGCGTCGTCCACGCAGAACCCCTTTGATCTGGCCAGATTAGAGAGAAAATTCCTCCTGCTTTTTCCCATCCTCCTCTCCACCAGGTACACCGTCACATCCCCGAACTTCACCTCCTCGTGACCCCGAGTGAAGGCGACTTCGGACCGCCGACGCTTTCGAGTAGGAAGAGCTGTGGGAAACATCTCTGCACCAGGGCCTAGGGCTTCTGTAGCTGCGTCTCATCAGTTGCATTGGGTGACGCTGTCGATGTCTTATTTTTCTTTTGGAAGACAAAACTGGCAGTTGGTGTGGCGTGTTTGTTTATGGTTTGGCAAAGAAGAGTCTTACAGGTGCTTTTGATTTGGCACTCGTGCTGATAGGGCACTGCCAAAACTACCACTAACAGATGGATGGAGAACACCAGGTCACGGGGAAGAAAAAAAGGAAAGAATAACAGCAGCACTGAGGGAAAAGTTGAATAAATACAATTGAGGACATTTTCACAAACTCCACAGGCCTATTAATCACACATATTAATGGCAGAAATGAACGTCATTTACTCGCCCTCATGTTGTACCATGTCTTTCTTTCTTCTGTGGAGCACAAAAGATACTTTGAAGAATGTTGGTACTCAAACATCATTAGAGCTCATTGACTTCCATTAGCCTATATGGACCAAAAAAAAAAAAAAAACCCCACTGAGAAAATAGCTTCTTTTTGGAACGAAGGTGAGTAAATGATGAATAAATGTTTATTTGAGTGTGAGCTATCCTTTTAAAATCTTGCAATTAGATGTGCGACTGTCACTTATTTCCATTGTACATAAATAAAAAAATTCATGATGACAATGACCACAGTATTTCAGACAATATTCTACATTATGAAAAAAATCGAAATGTAGAAATTAATAATACCTCAAATGGTTATATGACAATAGTGCTTAGCGTAGTGTAGTTTCCTTATTTTAACACTCTTATTGCTGTGAAATTTGTACTATTTTTATGTAAAAAAAAAAATAACTTTGATCTGGTTAGTAATAGTTCAAGATGAACATCTTACTTGATTATCCAACGTTTCTTTGTTCATTTCTTAATCATCATCATATATGTTTTTAAACTTGAGCTTTGATCATAAAACTAAGCATTTAAATATCTCACTAAGACATATTATTGACAGATAGTGTGATGGCTGATAGTTTTATAATTGTAGTCCCAACACTGTTAGATCATATAAAGATCTCACAGATTTACATTACAAGCTTCAGAATTTTATCTTATTTTTGTCCATATTTTTACTCAGTTTATATATATATAAACGGCACGAGGCCGAGTGATGATGAGCGTCAGCTGCGCGCTACACCGGTCTCGTGTCTCTCACGGAGGAGCTCCGGAAGCATAAAAGAGGAGCGACGACAGTGAAGGACGAGAGAGGACAAGGCCTGGACTTTAAGTTGTGTTTTTATTATGTTTGAGTGGCCGGCAGTCGCCGTGAGGAACTGCCACCATTTTATTTTCGTTTTATTGTTTGTTTATTTATTTGATTAAATTTACGTTGAATGTTCGCCTGGTTCCCGCCTCTCTCTTCCCGTTCTTATATATATATAATAGTTCCTCAATGGCCAATAGTATACAGAAACCAGTTTTTGGCTATTGCAATGATTCCAGATTATCAACAGAAAATAACGTCTATATGGATGTTGCGCATCATACTGGAATAGAAAAACACCTTCCATAAACAAAGTTGAAAGCACACAATTCCCTAGAACAACGAACATCACTGAAACCTGTTCATTACAATCTGTGCGTACTTTTGGCCATTTAATGCATTTTCATCATCATTTGGGATGCATCTGTCCTCCTACATGCATATTGGGATTCATCCCTTGTTTGCCGCCACATTGTCTTTAAAAAGCACGGTTAAAATAGAAAATATGTAATAAATAAAAGTGCAGGCAACAGTGCTGCTTACATGAGTGTGTTTCAATGCATCATAGTAAACTTTACCTTGTTTTTCTTGTTGCATCTCAGAAGTCCCGGACTGAATTTCTCCAAGTTGTCGTGGGATTTAGTTCGACTGGTCACAGTGATCAACCTCTACAGCTGTCCAGTAACGTCCAGCAGTTTCCTCACAGACGTGGCACATATGTAGTACAGACCACCATCCTGTTCCTACCGCAGCACCATCTGCCCAAGCGAGCTAATGAGCCTACCTGCTAAGAAGAAACCCTTCATTAGCTGCTGAATGGACGGGAAGTACCATATGCGGAGATGAACTGGTCATTGAGGGCTTTTTAGATCTTTATTATGCCTCTTCTTTACCGAAGAACTCACACTGTTTCCCTCAGCGCATCATTCACTTCCCAATGCTTCTTGTATTTATGCTTTGTTGAATTTATTTTGCTCTTCTTTGTGTTCATCTCTGTTATTCTTGGTGGGGCTTTCTAAAGCGAACTTTTCACCTGGTGAATGCTAAAACAGGTGCACAGCTCCGGTGTGGGTCTCACATCTACAGACCAGTTCTTTCAACTTGATCCAGTAACAAACATACTTGCAACACTAGAGCAACCAAACAACCCAGGAACTGCACATCCACAGACTGCAACAGTTGGGATCCAGAAGTGAAAATCCCATTGATTTTCTACATAGAATTCATTTTGTACAATAATAAACCTTTAAAGACTGACCTACTGTGAGCTACAAGGTTGGTTAAAAGCAGAATAGTGGGTGAACAACTAAATTGACCATGATTCTGCAGAGAAATATCCAAATATTCAGCAAAGAATATTATAAATAGACAGTTAGCTCATGAGATGAAACACAAGATTGAGTTCACGAGAACGAAATTTTTAAAATACAACGCTTTTGCGCGTACTCTGTGACTACGGAGCGGCGGCGACCGTTCTCCAACTGAATTAAATGGCAAAACGACAGTGGAGTATGTAATGTAAAGTAATGTAAATGTAGTGGTGGCATATTCTATGCTAATTTCACCCTCCCACTCCACTCCCTCTGGCAATATTACGAGACAGCTTTTCACCTTGACGAGAAATCTCCTCACATTTTAATTTCACAAAATCTAGTGGCGAGAGCCGTGAGGGAACGGCGCGAGGCCGGTGACGCGAGGGATGATGAGCATCAGCTGTGCGCTACACCGGTCTCGTGTCTCTCACGGAGGACCTCCGCAAGTATAAAAGCGAGGACGAGAGAGGACCAGGCCGGGATTTTATGTTGTGTTTTTATTATGTTTGTGTGGGCGGCAGTCGCCTTGAGGTACTGCCACCATTTTACTTTCGTTTTATTTGATTGTTTATTTATTTGATAAAAGTACATTGAATGTTCGCCGGTTTCCACCTCCTTCTTCCCGTAATTATGAACTGTGTTATATATATATATATATATATATATATATATATATATATGTGTGTGTGTGTTATATGTAAATTATATCATAGCTAGCTGGTTTTGCTCATGGCTCATTAGTCTTTAAAGAATACTTTTTACTTTTATACTGCACAGAAACATTCAGAATGCAAAGTAAATAAATTTGCATTGCCCTGGCAACGACCTTCATTCTAGTAACCACACAGCCACGTGGAAAAAAACACTCAGAGTACTGTTTAATCACCTAGCAACCCCCTAGCAACAATCCAGAACACCCTAGCAACTGCACAGCAACAAACAAAAAACCACTTATCAAGCCTCAGCAACCTGCAAAAAGTCACTCTGAACATCTTATTAACACAAAAATCACTCACATGTTCTTCAAAGAAGGCTCTTCATGTTTCTTTGTGGACCTACAACATTAAAACTGGGTTAATTGTGCCATTGAGAGTAGTAAAACATATCTAGGACAGGCCAGGTATCACATTAACTGTAGTATTCCTCTTTAGCATAGTCTTTGTTTGCCATATCTAATCATATCTAGATATCTATTCATATCTAATAGATTACACACTTATAAACCTCTATTAACACTCGCATCTAAATAACATGCAATCACAGAACTGCCTCTCTCTCTCAACAGGAATCCTTTAATTGGATTAAAAGAAAACTACAGCAATGAGAGAGATCTTGTGCACAGAATCAGTATGGGTCATTTTATCATAACCTCAGGAAAAGAGCTCCACGAGGACTCTGTGTGTGTGTGTGTGTGTGTGTGTGTGTGTGTGTGTGTGTGTGTTTCTTTGACAATAAAGCCACTTCCTCTCAATTCTTCATGTCAGTGAGGGTTTGGATCAGGTCCAGAATTAAAAAACGCAGGACGGTGAAAAATAGTCCGCATCTGAGCACCTGCAGAACAGAAGAGGGGAGACGGTTCCACGAACAACCATATTAACAATAACTGCTATTCATTTTGTATGAAAACACGCCATCATAATGTCTAATGCATCTTAACATTATGAAGTGACTCTTACGGTTATAATGCGAGTCATTATGATTAATAGTGCAATAAATCTCTCTTGTAAACATAATACACAATACATCACAAAAATATTATTACCTGCATGAGGGAGTTTGTGCTGCAACTGACGGCGTCATAATATTTCCAAATAACGATATCCTCAACGACTGAATGCACTAAAACATGATATTCATACAGTGCGTACATTTAAAACATTCATGATCACATTTGTAAATGTTTAAAACTGCATCCTAGATTATGATTTCACTTTTTTAACTTTAGTTAGTGTGTAATGTTGCTGTTTGAGCAGAAACAACATCTGCAAAGTTACGACGCTCAAAGTTCAATGCAAAGAGAGATATTTTATTTTAAAGAATTATCTGTTTAAGAACTACAACAAACGAGCTTCTTCCTGGGTTAGTGACATCACAACCCACAACATTTACATAAACCCGCCCCCGAGAACATGTAACAAAGGGGGCGGGGCCATGTTGAGCTGCTTTAGAGAAGAGGAAGAGTTGTTGTGGTCGAGTGTTGTTCATTTTACGCCGGACTGCTTCACAAACGAGGGTCAATTCAACACAAAAGATGAACATGACGACACATGCTAGTGATGAGTTGATCAACTCCACAGCGACTACATCAATTTATCCACTAACCGTTCAGAAACGTCTAAAAGTTGGAACTTCTTCCTGAGTCTCTCCATCAGTGTCGACTCCGGTTTGAACAATGTCACCGTCTGCGTGAGACTCTCCAGCTCTGTTGTTGTTGAGCTGTTGAAGCTCCGCCCTCTTCTGGAAAGTGGGCAGGGAGCAGCAGCTCATTTTCATTTAAAGGGACACACACAAAAATAGCGTGCTTTTGTCACACCCGTAAAACTAATTTACAAATTAATGTTGCATTTGCAATTGCAAATAGTAAAATGCTTGAGGCTTAACATACACAGCGCTGGGTAGGTCACTTTTAAAATGTATTTTACTACACATTACAAAATATATGCTTTAAAAAGTAATTTGTAGCGTTTAGTAACTTAATCTAAATACTTTAGAATACTTTGGAATACTAATAAGTGTGGAACAAACACAAAAAAGGTCATTGCAAGTTTTTATCTCACAATTCGGACTTTTTCCCTCAGAATTGCGTGATATAAAGTTGCAATTGCGAGTTATAAAGTCAGAATTATGAGATATAAACTCACAATATTGAGAAAAGTCAGAATTATGAGATATAAAGTCAAATACTAAATTCACGATTGCAAGAAAAAAAGTCAGTATTGCAAGTTTATATCTCCTAATTCTGACTTTATAACTTGCAATTGTGAGTTTAAATCTCGCAATTCTGAGAAAAAGAAGTCAGAATTGTGAAATGCAAACTCACAATTGTGAGAGAAAAAAACAAATTGTGAGAAAAAGTGACGAGTGAATTATAAAATGACTCACAAAACATGAAAACAGTGGAAAACATGAAACTGAACTCGTCTTTTTCAGACGGTCAGAGTCAGAGAATCACCAATCGCTGTTTAAATGACATTAAAACTCAAAGTAATCACTTTGGTAATCTAAAACACTTTTCAGATGGAACTGTAATCTGATTACCACCCATTTAAAATGTAACTGTAATAAAATTGCAATGTAATTGTTACTCAAATTTTGCATTTGTAACTAAGTTACTTGTATTTCGTTACTCCCCAACCCTGAACATACATTAGATATATAAAAGCAAAACATATATGATATTGTGTGCTATACAAGAGTGTAGTATTTCTAAATAATAGCCTATATGATTATGATAGCCTAAAACAGGGTGTGGTTTTATGAAGGTAAATGAAAGACTTTTTTAAAGACCAAGTAAAGAAGATTTAAGGAAAAAATTGAAGGGAACTCAATGTTCTGGACACGTAAATGTCCAGGGAGAAACACAATGATTTGTTTTAGCAACACTTCAGAGTTTGACAGTACAATTTCCAACAAATGGCCATTACTTTTTAATACATTTTCCAAAATATCAACTCTGAATCACTCTGTTCCCAAACACTATTATACGGAAATAACTTTTACTGTTGTATTTTTGTCTCGTTTTCCAGTGCAGACATCTAAAGACTCTCAAATCAAATGCAAATTGACAAAATAGGAAGTCCTGTTTTCTGTGAAATTGATCAAAATGAAGTGAATTCATGATTAAACAAATATCTGCCAATGGACATATAAAAATCATCTTAATTCAAAGAGAAGTTTTCAAAACTCATTCACAGATGTTTGTTCGTTTTAATTTTTCAAGACTTCATTTTTGCAACCCGATTACAGCACTTAAAGAAGTCGTGTTTTCTGAATCAACTTCGTCAGTTTCATTTTAGAATTTGAATTTGTCAGGTTAAAAAGTAACATTCTTCACTATTTTATTATGTTATTGCATAAAGTAGATAATGCAAAGCCTAAGATAAAACATCTTCTGATCACATAATACGGTTTACTAGGTGATATTGCAACTATTTTAAAAGGAAATGACAACCATTATAAAAAGCATGCAACCATTTGCAAACATGCTTTATAAATGGCATCGCTTCCTGTTAAAAAACCCATCTAAAAATATACTTTTAATGCACGACAACTATAGGGGAGACATTAATGTAACTTTGTGTAAAACACACTAATAGAGCATGTTGTCACATAAACTGTAAATAATATGTCAGATTTGAAACCTAATATTGTCTATTTAATAAATCATAACTCATTCACAGATTTTTCAAGACTTCATTTTACATTTGCATCTCAAGTTGAACAGGACAAGAATGCTGAGGGAGATATGAATTGTTTTGCAATGCATGCAACATTTAATCCCATGACTTTATGCACTAAGACTTTCTGCTCTGACCTTTATAAGTTCTAAATTTGTGTTAGGGGGGATTAAAACTTTTACCGCAGACATTTCCATCGAGAGTCATTCTTTAGAAGCAAGTTATTTTGCGCTTATTGCATCTCATCTTTGTGGAACCTATTTATAAGCAGACGTGTTCTTGTGTCAGTGCATCTTCATAAACAGCACTTGAAACTGAACTGTCTGAAACCTTGTATTTCCTTCGCTCTAGAGTGAGTTCCCACCGGTTAATCGATAACACCGGTCATATCGGTGTCACTCGGGGGCAGCGCCTCCACTTCGCCTTTTTTTTTTTAAATTGCTTAAGAATGCTGGTGTGGCTCTTTCAAAGTAGTGCCAATTACTTTGAATGGCGGGTTATTATTCGTACTGAAAAACACAACAACAAAACAGTACAATGACAAACTTGTTTATATTAAACAAAGAACTTTTATTAAAGCTGCAATATGTAAAATTTTTGCAGTAAAATATCCAAAAAAACACTGGGCCAGTGTTATATTTTGTTCAGTTGAGAACTTACAATATCCCAAATGTTTGCAAACCGTTAGAAAATCGAAATTTTAATGGCGTCATATCCGCGTTACCCTCAGTTTCGGGTTTTATTTTGTAGAAATCATGGAAACGCCAAAGATGCTTTAATATTTATTACATGTGGGAACACAGATGAGGGAACATCTGTTTTGATACATTAATAGACAGAAAACTAATTATTGTAAAATATCTCAACACATTTAGTCTTATTGTTTAAATCTAATTTCCTTGATTTTCTTGAGTACCATGACTCGGAGAAACACTATTTTGTCAAGTATCTAACAGTAGAATCAGATGCAGCATTATTTTTAGTAACAGTAATACAGAATTTTCTCCATTTACAGTGTTTTAAAATTAATTGCTGCCATTTATCAACACAAGCATCCATCATTTAATGTGATATTGTAATATGGATCTCTCTTCCTGCAGTGAACGAGTGTCTCACGCTCAGAGTAACGTTAGAACATCATCTTCAACACTCGAATGTGTCTGATATGATGACCAGAGCTGCGTTTCCTCACGCTCATGACCGGAGAAGCGGCGCCGGCGACTGTGTCATAATAAAAGTCCCGCTGCTCTCGAGGCGCGAGTCGCTCGTCTCTCATTATCAATCGTCTCGTTCGGCTCCACAACACTCGCTCCTGCTCTGCTTCATACAGTAACGTTAATAACCGCATCCGTGAACGTCTGAAGACCACACGTCCCAAGATTCCTCGCTCAAACTTGCCATCATCAGGCTACACCTTTGTTTTGAATAGGCGACCTCTAGTGGACGTAATACTACATAGTGCACCTTTACCAAAACGATTAAAGGGTTACTGCACCCAAAAATTTTAATTCAGTCATTAATTCCTCTCCCTCATGTCGTCCTACACCTGTAAGATCTCCGTTCATCTTCAGAACACAAATGAAGATATTTTTGATGAAATCAGGGAGTCCTCTATTGACACCAATGTCACTGAACCTCTCAAGATCCAGAAAGATACTAAAAACATGTGGTTTAAACCCTTAATGTTTTGTGCACCAAAAAAACACCTTTTCAACAATATCTAGTGATGGGTGATTTCAGAACACTGCTTCAGCGGTTCGGATCACGTAAACGAATCCTTTGACTTTGACGCTCCGAACCACTGATTCTTTAGTCGAGAGCAGTGAGTAAGTTACTGGATTGTCCTTTTGCATGTTTTCTGGGTTGGTAGATGCACCAGCAAACCCGATTACAGCACTTAAACATGGAAGAAGTCCGATTTTCTGAATCAACTTCGTCAAACATGCATCGCTTCCTGTTAAAAAACCCATCTAAAAATATACTTTTAATGCACGACAACCTATTATTGTTCTCCCTTACATACTATGTCAACGGCATGTGTACAAGCTCCGGGGAGACCGGGGCTAGTTGTCACACTTTGTGTAAAACACACTAATAGAGCTTGATGTCGCATAAACTGTAAATAAAATGTCAGATCGGAAACCTACACAGTAAAAACCCCGAGTTGAATCAACTCTGCTCAGATAACATTTGGTCCCGCTCTAAATATTGTTAAAGTCACACTCTTCAGAGATTGAATGTCTTTTATCTTCAGTTGATTTCATCAGTTGTAGTTCTTGTGTTTCTCTATTCTTCAGTGATTCTGCTTGTTAACAGCAGGTGTTCATCACTAATGTTCAATCATCGCTTAATTATCTCATTGACTTTAACTCTGCTTCAGTGTTACTTTTAACACTATTTAGAGCGGGACCAAATGTTATCTGAGCAGAGTTGATTTAACTCTGGGGTTTTTACTGTGTAATATTGTCTATTTAATGAAAAAATATATAAAAAGCATTAAAAAGTACAAAAACAAGAAATAATGCGTATAAAATTAACAATGAAAACATGACAACCTGCTCCAATCGGACACCTGAAAATCATTATTTTAGACAAGAACATATAAATGTGATCATTTAAGAACCTGTGTGAGAAACAACCATGCATGTCACCAAACCGTGGATTAGTGACTCACATGTAATAGTGGTTCCGGTCTAACCAATGTGATGAAAATGTGTTTAATTTCCTTTTCGGTGTGTGCAAACTGTATTTTCCCACACAGAGCAGGATGTGACTTTAAAAAGCAGAACATTTACACTTTATAGTGGCCATAAAATGACACGTGAATCTAAATGGAGTGCTTGTGGCTTTGCATTACCTACACAAACGAAATTGCAGCCGCAGAGAGAAGTGTGAGAAAAGCATGTCCTGTAGGGTCAGTTGACGACAAGAGGAACTTCCCATGTTGCATAAACGTGCTTCATACTGGCAGCAAAGCCTCTCCTAAATGTTAGTAATGATCCGAGCTGATTCAGACGGGCTTAACTGACCAGGATGAGTTTACCAAGCAGGGAGCAATGTGAAGGATGGGGTCCAGCGCAGGTGGCCGGCTTTCTGATTCAGGTGCGAGTTTTAAATTCAGTGTTGATGCTTTTCAACTCTTTTTGTCGTTTTATCTAGTGTAAAAGTAATGTTTATTCATGAACATGTAAATGAACTTAATGGTGTTTGTTCACAGAACAACATGAGAGACTGTGCAGACGCAGTACATCGAAACAGGATTGACGGCTGTCGGTTTCTGGTAGGTTCCCTCAAATGGTCAATATTGTTATTTTGCTGATGACATATTTAGCTAAATCGAATCAGTGTTCCCATCATTAATATTTAATACCACTAATTATATATTTTACATACAATCAGTGCTTTTAAAACGCTTTCAAATGGGGAAGTGAGCAGTGATGAGTGGAGTATATGACTCAAACATCCTGCTGTGGCTTCAGTAACTGATTTGCATGAATGCAGATGTTAGACACGCATGAGCTATTTATCGTGTAACGATACCGATGATGTGCTGAAGCTGGAACAGTCAGTCCAGGGAAAGAATGTTGATGGTCCACCTGAGATTATTAATACTGACATGGAGCAGGTTTGAGCGAGATTGAACTGATTGGAAACAGTCGTTGTATTTGCAGTGCTGCAGAGTTTGAACATTTCTCAACATTTTTATTATTAATGTGACACATTTACAAAGATATTCAACAAGAGACAATAAAATGAAGAGAGGGAATCACATACATACCGACCCAAATGATGCCATCAGTCCAAATGTTTGAGCACCGGATGTTCTCGAAATGAACTCGATTCAGCCCGAATCTATGAAAAGCAACTGAATCAAAATTATGTATTGATATCAATGTTTTTTTTTATTTAATCTTGTTGAATTGTGTATAGAAGGCATGTGTGTAGTTTTGTGACAATGGCTTGCAAAATTAAAGTAAATTCAATTCAATTTCAGCCTGAGACACTGGATAAAGTAAGATAAAACAAAACAAAATTTAAAAAAAATAAGCTCAATACACTAGATGAGATGAATATTAAAATAAATTGGAAATTTAACCCGAGACACTAGATAAAAAAATAAATTAAATTAAAAAATTCATCCTGAGACACAAGATAAAAAAAATATATAATTTCAGCCAGAGACACTAGATAAGAATAAAATAAAATCAAATAAAATCAAACCAAACAAAAACAGAACAAAACAAAACTTCAGCCTGATTATATGAAAATAAAATAATTAAAAATTTACCCCGACACACTAGATAACATTTTTTAATTAAATTTAAAAAAATAAAAAATCATAGGGACACTAGATAAAAAAAATAAATGAAATTAAAAAATCCCGAGACTCTAGATGAAATAATAAAGTAAAATAAAATAAAACAAAACAAAACAAAAACAGGACAAAACAAAACTTCAGCCCAATACACTAGATGAGATGAAAATAAAATAAATAAAAAATTTACCCCGAGACACTAGATAAATAAAATTGTAAAAAAAAATAATAATTCTTCCAGAGACAGTAGTTTAAAAAATAAAATAAAACAAAACAAAACTTCAGCCCAATACACTAGATGAGATGAAAATAAAATAAAATAAAAAATATTTATAATATTAGAAAATAATATAGCCCGAGACACTAGATAAAAAAAAAATTAAAATAATTTTTTTAAAAATCAATAGAGACACTAGATAAAAAAAATAAAAATATAATATAAAAATGAAAATAATATTTATTTTATTTTTACCTGTTCTGAGTATGTTTTATTATCTCATTACGACAATGTTGAAAATGAAATGTTTCCGCTTTCATTTTTCTTTTTTTGTTGATTCAGCAAAGAGCAGACATGGTGACAAAAAATGAAAACTTATGGCCTCCTTTTTTCTACTTCCTAAATACTGATTGGTCAACCGGCCAGTCATTTCATTTACTGGAAAAAAGGCCTTTTCTTTCAGCCGAGCAAGCGTTCATATGGCACTCAAAGCTGGGTGAAGTATGTTTCAGACATGATCACTCCCAGCGTCCTCCCGAATGGGCGCTAAGGCCATATTTTAGATATCTTTGCATATTCATGTGGCGTTTATGCGGAAACCATCTGGTGAAAGAGTCTGTAGATCACAGGAACGTCTCCTTTGACACTCGGCGAGTGTGTGCTGAGAGCGTGACGTGCTGTTTATAAACACTTCACACAACATGATGACTTTCACTCCAACTTTACTGCATTTTTCTGTTGAACGCTACTTTTCAACAAGAGTTCATAAAACAAAAAACCTACCTTGATTTTGACAACCAAATGAATTAGGAAATGCTCGCAGCTTCCAAAGCTTCAGTGGCGCTGGTCTCAGATCAGCTTGAAAGATGAAACGTGTCAACACAAGAGTCCTGGAGTCTCTTGTCTTTGACTTGTGTGTGTGTGTGTGCGTTTCATTTAGACTGAGCGCTTGGTCAAGCTTGGTGATCTTGTGGTTCTTGATATTTTATTCCTCAGATGTCTCTGACTGCTTTCACACAGTTTTGGACTGAGTTGCAAAAGCGAAGGGGCGAGTGGATGTGGGACTCGAGGGCCCTCGCGGAGCCGCTTATGTGAAAGCTGAGCTTCTTAATATGCAGCTGTGATTCCAGGTCTCTCTCTCTCTCTCTCCAACTCCTGGAGAAACTACATAAATAATTCACCTCAGCAAGCAGCATCCAAGGAGGTGCCCAGGCGAAATATTCGATATTCTATTCTGTGTCAAAAGGCTAAGCTTGATTTTAGGCAGGGCTTGGTGATTTTCTTGTCTTTGTCTCTGCAGAGAGTTACAGAGATTCAGAAAGCTCAACCTCTTGCATTTGTCTCCATTAGATCCTTCAGATACTTAGGAAAGAGGCTTCGCTGAATTCAGCTGACAGGGGTTTTGATGAGTAAAGCAGAAGGATATGTGATGAACATTTTTATTTATAGCTCGTCATTTGAGTTTGAGGCTAACTAATGGCCAATTCATGTGGCGGTGTCAAAGTTTACATCCTTTGCAATCAAACAATAAAAAATAAAATAACACTTCAGCCCGAGATGCTGCAGCATCACTGTGACCAACATGCAATAAATTAAAATAAATAAAATAAAAAGACTTCAGCTCAAGATTCTCCATCATTTACACGACCCAAATAAAATAAAAATAAATTCAAATAAACTTTCAGACTGAGATGCTCTCCAGGATCTCTGTAAAATAAAATAACATAAAATGAAATAAAATAAAATAAAATAAAATAAAATAAAATAAAATAAAATAAAATAAAATAAAATAAAATAAAATAAAATAAAATAAAATAAAATAAAATAAAATAAAATAAAATAAAATAAAATAAAATAAAATAAAATAAAATAAAATAAAATAAAATAAAATAAAATTAAATTAAATTAAATTAAATTAAATAAAATTAAATTAAATTAAATAAATAAAATAAAAAGACTTCAGCCTGAGATGCTCCAGCATCTCTGTAACCTAAAATAAAATAAAAAATGTAATTAAATTAATTAAATTAAACTAAATTAAATTAAATTAAATTAAAAAAAAAAAATAAAATAACACTTCAGCCCGAGATGCTGCAGCATCACTGTGACCAAAATGCAATAAATTAAAATAAATAAAATAAAAAGACTTCAGCCCAAGATTCTCCATCATTTACACGACCCAAATAAAATAAAAAATAAATTCAAATAAACTTTCAGACTGAGATGCTCTCCAGGATCTCTGTAAAATAAAATAACATAAAATAAATTAAAATAAAATAAAATAAAATTATAAAAAAATAAAATATGCCTTCAGCCCGAGATGCTCCAGCATCACTGTGACCAAAATGCAATAAATTAAAATAGATAAAATAAAAAGACTTCAGCCCAAATAAAATAAAAAATAAATTCAAATAAACCTTCAGATGCTCTCCAGGATCTCTGTAAAATAAAATAAAATAAAATAAAATAAAATAAAATAAATAAAAAAAATTAAATTAAATTAAATTAAATAAAAAGACTTGAGCCTGAGATGCTCTGTGACCCAAAATAAAATAAAATATAATAAAATAAATAAATAATACAAAATAATAAAATAATATAAAATAAAATAAATGCATGGGGAAAACACCACATACATTTTCTTCAGATGATGTAAAAATTTAATTCAAACTAAAGTTGCATTAAAGGAAACTCATATAGCAGAAACTACTAAAAATGACCAAATGAAAGGAGGCCAAAGAATTCTAACATAAAAAAGTAAGTATGTAAAATAGAGTATTTACATTATTCAGGAAGAATTAGGACATTAATCATCTCTCTGTGAGTCTCAGAAGACATTTTCTTCCTTCTGATGCTCTCCTAATCATTTATTAACAGTCATCAAGATCTGTCCATTTTATGACTAGTTAATATGTGCCAATACTTCATAACACTCAAATTTATGCTCTTTCCCCAACCCAAAAACTACTCCCTCTGAGCGCATAAGTGCATGAAAGCCTGAGTTTCACTGCTGAATAAGGGCTCCACCTAGTGGAATGATCAATAATAAATAGAAAAAGCTGGACAATGACACCATTTTCTTTGGGAGCTGAAATGATTTGCCAGTTATTAATGTAAAGCTGCTTTGCCACAATTTACATTGTAAAAAAGCGCTAAATAAGTAAAGGTGACTGTCTTGACTAGGGTTGGAAATCCTGAAAAAGCCTGTTAAAGTTTTCTGATCACACAACCAAAGTCATGGTGGAAAAACCCCATGAGCAAACTACGAAAATATCTATTGTTGCATAATTCAGTAAGCTATTACAATATTTCATACCAAACATAGTGTGTCCGAAAACACGAAGATCCTAAATTAGCAAGGGACTATAACAACTTCCTCACTGAATTAGTCAGTGGTCACAAGCTTAACATACTAATGTTTAAAACATTAAGCATAAATTCTGTATTTCTAATAAAGCCAGAAAAGTTCATCATACATAAAACATAAAGATCATATTTTCTTTGTTGTGTGTGAGTTCACCTTTTTTGTCTCGACTTAATCACATTCTGTAAAGTAATATTCCGCTTTCTTACTATGATCCACATTGTTGAGCATTTAATGTTATATTATTATTGTATTTAAGAGTGCAAATTCTCATCAGCTACGCCAATATTAATTTATGGGGGGGGGGGGGGTGATAATGGAAGAATATATTTTATTTTAATTCTATGAAACCCCTATTATAGAGTCATAATATGAATTTTATTCACAGTTGTGCTTTTGCTATGACACAAAATGCAACTAAAACACTGTGGTAAAAACAATAACGGATAGAACTTAATCAAAAACAACGCATTATAACAATATTTTCATTAAACATTTGAACACGTTCGTTTGAATATTTTCCAAAGTTTGACAAAAACCAATATGCAGAAATGAATCAGACGTCCTAATTTTAAAACAGTTTCGTATTTAAACTATTGTAATTTTTTAAAGAAGTTTAATAAATAAATAGCGTCGCTGTAGCTCCTCGATCATCTCTTCATACTAGTTCATTTATGGCATCAAATAAACATGAATGAACATCAGAAGGAATGTTGTTTACACACAATTGGACAAAAAATGGCAGATTCGGGGTTATGATTGGTTAGATTGCCTGTCAATCAAACTGCCGACCAAGGTTGTGTTCATTACCATAATAGCATGTGTAGAACTGCACGACTAATCGCTGAAAAAAACGATTTAAACACGCACGCGATCTTATTTCTAAAATGACAACAATCCACCTGTGTCTGTTAAACCTTGGACGAAATCATCCCAGGACATTCAAAATAGAGCAAATTACGGTTCCTTTTGAAAATAAATTGACACGTCAAATAAATGTTGTATCATTACAGTTGTCCGCCACTAGGTGGCGACAAGTGACTGTTAAAAATGTATTCGCCATTGAATCATTCATTCAAGAGATTCGTTCAAAAACGATTCTCCGTGTTCTTTCTGTCACTCTGCTGAGGAAGATGTCATACCTACTTATATATACCTAATATATACCTATTTATATATTTACCTATATTAAATATAATAAATAATTTGTTTCCTACTGGCTAAATTTCACATACATAAAGGCTCTAAACCTCTCTTTTCTCTATTCAAAGATGATCTAGACAAGTATGGAAATTATTCATTTTATTCATTCTTTTTGTCCTCTTAAGGCTTACATTTTTTTGCATTGTTGCTGTTTTTTTTTTACCCTGACAATTTTTGCATTTGTGTTTTTTTTTTTGTTGTTTCCATGTGTATCTGTATTGATTTAATGCTTTGATGTTATGAAAGGTTTAATAAAAAAAAACAAAGTATTTATGAATCATTTATCCAAATCCTTTTTTTTTTTTAAATAATTCATTCAAATAAATTAAACCTTTTTAGATAGGCTGCAGCAATTAATATTTTGTCAGAAGCTCTAGTAAAATTCATGTTTATTTGTTTATATATATATATATATATACAGGGTTGGGGAGTAACGAAATACAAGTAACTTAGTTACGTATTTAAAATACAAAATTTGAGTCACTGTATTTCATGACAGTTACATTTGAAATGGGTGGTAATCAGATTACAGTTCCATCTGAAAAGTGTTTTAGATTACCAAAGTGATTACTTTGAGTTTTAATGTCATTTAAACAGCGATTGGTGATTCTCTGACTCTGACCGTCTGAAAAAGACGAGTTCAGTTTCATGTTTTCAACTGTTTTCATGTTTTGTGAGTCATTTTATAATTCACTCGTCACTTTTTCTCACAATTTGTTTTTTTCTCTCACAATTGTGAGTTTGCATTTCATTTGCAAATTGGGAGATATAAACTTGCAATACTGACTTTTTTCTTGCAATTGTGAATTTAGTATGTGAGTTTATATCTCATAATTCTGACTTTATATCTCACAATTGCAACTTTATATCACGCAATTCTGAGGGAAAAAGTCATACGATAAGTTTTTGTGAGATAAAAAACACACTTATTAGTATCCCAAAGTATTCTAAAGTATTTAGATTAAGCTACTAAACTTGAGTAATGTAACGAAATACGTAACAAATTACTTTTTAAAGCATGTATTTTGCACAAATGCAAAATGCACAGCTCATGAGGTCTGGGCCATTGCAACTGTGTTTGAACCCTGTTGTTTCTTTTTCAGACTCTGTCGGACAGTGACCTCAGCAAATTCAGCCTCATTCATCGGCCGTAAGGATTCGATTTCTATTCTTTTTCTACACTAAACTCTACACTCAGTCCTCTGTTTGTTGAAACTAGTCATGAATTCCCAGTATTTTTTCCCTCATATGTTCCTCATCGGTCAATGATTGTCTGCAGCAATGAGGAAACTGTCTAGTAGTCGTTTTACTTACACACACAAACTGTGTTTATGCCTCGTGCATCTAAGATAAAATAAAGCAATAAAAAGTTTAGCTTTATGAATAATATTTTAATGCATTACTTTGCAGCTCATAATGCATTGTGTGAATACATTATAATAGTTATTTATTCATTTTTACACCATTATTGCACCAAATTTCAGATGTTTCAAGGAATCTATAATGCATTTAACTTTGGTTTTATTTATGAAAACTTATAATGCATTATAAGTTAGCGTACAAATTATGACAAAATGGCTTTGAGAACTATGTCGTAGTCACAACATCCACAAATGCATTTACTATAATTGTTCTACTTGACCGACAGAGCAATACAATCGCAAACAAAAATAAAGCACATACTTTCACTAAACCTTTTAAGAAAATCAGTTTGTTTCATATCCACTGAGAAAAGACATGAATGAATGCGAACAAATGCGTGAAACGTCATTCATAGTGCAGCTTTTCATGCATCAGAAGAGCAGAGAAATAATGATCATTCACTGAGAGAAACCACTGATCATCTTTATTGGACTTTAAAAGGCTGTAAAAAGCACAGACGGAGAACTGAGAATACAGAGATTCAAGAAATAGCATGACTGAACTGAATCAGTTCAAAGTGGCTTCGCTCTAAATATAGAGGTAACATGACGTTGAACGGTAGTTTCAAAATCCTCATTACGAACCACTTCTGTGGAAAATCGCCCTCCTCTTCGCAGCTGCAGCATGCGCTGCTTCACCACCGCCGTCCAACACACTCACTATGAGCACTAGCTGCTGCTCCACCTCTAGTTCACACCAACCTGTCACAGTGGGTATAGATAACACGGGATGGAGCAACTCACCAAACTCACGGCTCCTGCGACTGTTAAGCTTAGGTAAGAAAATCTGTTTCACTGCTATGTACGCTGTAGGAAGTTGCTTCGATCAGATGACCGTTGGTTAACAAGGATTAAGACGTGGATAAAAGTGCATTTTCAATAGATCTAAACGTTTGCATTTGTCAAGTCTACATGGACAGGCGTGTGTTTTTAATAAAAATGTAATTACAGTTGAAAGTTTTTGAAATCATTCAGTGTGATTTATCTTGCGGATCGAGAGAGTTTGTTGAATTTCTGCGAGGTGGTGTGAGGACTGTAATTATGTTCATTATGTGTCTCGCTCACCTCTGTCTCTCTGCACAAACACAGACTGTCAGACGCAGTTAACTTTGTATCTTATAAGCTGTTAATACCCACAATTCAACCGCGTTACGCTTGAACAGAGAAATCTGAGAGCCTCACAGACAATATTAACCACTGCTTGTGTACTGATGCCGATATCTATCTATCTGATTATCTACATATCTATCTGGATATATCTATATATCTATCGGAATATCTATATATCGGAATATCTATCGGAATATCTATCGGAAAATCTATATATCTGAATATCTATCTGAATATCTATCGGAATATCTATCTATCTGATTATCTATATATATATCTGGATATATCTATATCTATCGGAATATTTATGTATCTCAATATCTATCTGAATATCTATATATCTGAATATCTATCGGAATATCTATCTATCTGAATATCTATCGGAAAATCTATCTATCTGAATATCTATCGGAAAATCTATATATCTGAATATCTATCGGAATATCTATCTATCTGATTATCTATATATATATCTGGATATATCTATATCTATCGGAATATTTATGTATCTGAATATCTATCTGAATATCTATATATCTGAATATCTATCGGAATATCTATCTATCTGAATATCTATCGGAAAATCTATATATCGGAATATCTATCGGAATATCTATCGGAATATCTATCTATCTGAATATCTATCGGAAAATCTATATATCGGAATATCTATCGGAATATCTATCTATCTGATTATCTATATATATATCTGGATATATCTATATCTATCGGAATATTTATGTATCTCAATATCTATCTGAATATCTATATATCTGAATATCTATCGGAATATCTATCTATCTGAATATCTATCGGAAAATCTATATATCTGAATATCTATCGGAATATCTATCGGAAAATCTATATATCTGAATATCTATCAGAATATATATCGGAATATCTATCGGAATATATATCGGAATATCTATCTATCTGATTATCTATATATATATCTGGATATATCTATATCTATCGGAATATTTATGTATCTCAATATCTATCTGAATATCTATATATCTGAATATCTATCGGAATATCTATCTATCTGAATATCTATCGGAAAATCTATATATCTGAATATCTATCTGAATATCTATCGGAATATCTATCGGAAAATCTATATATCTGAATAACTATCTGAATATCTATCGGAATATCTATCGGAAAATCTATATATCTGAATATCTATCAGAATATATATCTGAATATCTATCGGAATATCTATCTGAATATCTATATCTATCTATCTATCTATCTATCTATCTATCTATCTATCTATCTATCTATCTATCTATCTGGATATATCTATCTGAATATCTATATCTATCTATCTATCTATCTATCTATCTGGATATATCTATCGGAATATCTATATATCTGAAAATCTATCTGGATATATCTATCGGAATATCTATAAATCTGAATATCTATCGGAATATCTATATATATATATATATATATATATATATATATATATATATATATATATATATCTGGATATATCTGAATATCTATCTATCTGGATATATCTATCGGAATATCTATATATCTGAATATATATCCATCTGAATATCTATCTATCTATCTATCTATCTATCTATCTATCTATCTATCTATCTATCTATCTATCTATCTATCTGTCTATCTATCTATCTATCTATAGAATCTATCTATCTATAAAGTTTGGGGTCTGTAAGATTTCTTTTTTTTTCCCCTGAAAGATATTAATACTTCACTCAAGGATGCATTAAACCGATCAAAAGTGAGAGTAAAAGCATTTATAATGTTACAAAGATTTCTGTTTCAAATAAATGCTGTTCTTTTGAACTTTCTATTCATCAAATAATCCTGAAAAATAAATAATATAAATAATAATAATAATATAAATCATAGTTTCCACAAAGATATGAAGCAACATTGATAATAATCAGAAATGTTTCTTCAGCATCAAATCATCATATAAGAATGATTTCTGAAGGATCATGTGACACTGAAGACTGGAGGAATGATGCTGAAAATTCAGCTTTGATCACAGGAATAAATTACATTTCACAATTTTCACTGTATTTCCACTTACAGACCCCAGACGTTTGAACAGTAGTGCACATGTGGTTTTACTAACTCATCGTGATTTGTTTCTCAGGCAACTCCAAAAAATCGTTCAAGATATAAAAAAGAATGACGACAGCCTTTTCAACAGACTAAAAAGGTATGCAATATTCAGTATACTTCTTCATGAATACAAACACAACAGGAAAAGACAAAGTTATCAATCAAACATTTAAATATTTTACATCCTGAGCTTAAACACACCAGTCCTGACTCGCAGTCGGTCTGAAAACCGACACGAGGAAACATCTGGTGACTGTCCTCAAGCACATTTCCTCTCACTTCCTCTATTCGTAGTCCCAAAACAGGCCATTAGGTGTGGCATGTGTGACGGAAACAATATTATTTACAACAATAGCAATGAAAGGACACCTGCTGTACAAAAACAGTCATTATACTAACATAAAAACCCCCCAAAACAGTTTTGGCTCATTCCTGATTGCATTTGCCATTATTTGCGGTGTTTGCCAAGTCAAGTATCACTGTTGCTATTGTTCATGCTTAGGGGTTTTCAAAACCTCAGGTACATGAAACTTCAGTACACGTCAGTGCATTTTTGTTCTGTACCATTTGTGCTCCATGCATGAATGATCCGAACGCAACTATATTAACTATTTTCAGCAATAAAATCTGTAAAAAGAACAGCCTAGCTTAGTCAAGACGTGTTTTGCATGGGCGACGCTTATGCGAGACAGTAAAAGTAGACCGTTCAAACCTAATTATATTCATCTATACAAATAACTGAATTCTTTTGTTTTTTTTAATTCATTCATTTTTAAGGTTTCAGACTGAACACACAGCTAATATTCTCAAATCCGGAAGAAATACGCTGGACCGGTATGATCAATGTTTCACTGCGTTTCTTTGCTGTGAAACCTAACTCTTAAAAGCAAGCATGTGTGTCTTACAACATCATTGTTTTCTTCATCCAACCAGTAGGTGTCAATTGCAAAATATGGTGGCTAACAGTCTCTCAGAGTTCTGCTTGATCTACTCTGTCTGTATGTGAAGAAATGACACCAGACGGCCACCGTAACGTCATCTTTGTGGTGTCTTTCTTCGGAATGACTTACTATAGTCTGGCTTTTAACAACCCTCTCATTATTCTGTTGCAAATGCATCCTGCCATTTTTGTGTCTTCGCTTTTGTTTGTTGTAGTTTACATATAATTACATGACGTGGTATTTAAATGTTGCTGATGAATGAAAAATATAATGCACTCACTCAGCACTAATCCACAATGTGCTGATATCAACAGTAATGAACTCTCAAGAACTTCTTGTATTTTGGGTTGTTTTCAATTTTGTTTCAGAATAAAGAAGAAAGGACCTCCGAAAGTACCAGCCAGAGACTATCATGGCAAGTTCGAGTCTCTCTGAACCACACTAAAAATGAGTGGTTTATCTGACCCTTAAAAAAGACTGTAGCTGATGTAACCCAAATTAATTCAGCCATTTCAAATAACATAAAGCATAATATAATACAGCGGGCCCTAAACGGCTTACAATGTCACGGATGGCAGTCAGTTTTCACACAGTTTATAATACAGGCATTTATGGAAACATAATTGTATCTTGTAAAGTGAAATAAGCTATTATGTGTTGACAAGTTGACATTTTAAATATATTCAGTTACTGACCTTATGATGACCATGTTGTGTCACTTTTCAGGCGAAGCACCGGATTCTGACTCAGATTTTGTAAGTGCGCTGGTCTACTTCAGTGATATCACTGTGAACACATTCACAGCTCACTTATGGGAGAAATGTAACACGAGTAACAATTTAATAACTGTAGTCCATGCACATGCAATTCTACGGTGGCCGAGAGAGCTCAAAGCGCTGCAAATAAGAAAACACATGCAAATAAAAAAAAAACGTGATCATCAGTTTGAAAATATATAAAATATATAAAATATATATAAAAAAGCGCTGCAAATAGCACAAACCACAACGGAAATTTTTGAGAGGGACCCCAAAAAGTGATGGACCCTACTAGGACGTGCGTCCAAAACCAGTTCAACTCACCCGTTCACTCATTCACTAACCCCTATATAGTGTACGGCATTTGAGTGCACAATGTTCACAATCATTAAAAACTGCAAACAAAAATAAACAACTGTACATTATTTCATGTATTTATTATTTTTAATAAAGTGTTTTTCAGTTTGCTAGAAGCTCACGCTCACAGATGACGCGGTCGTCGAGCGTTTTTGTATATGCTGCTCGTTTTTGTAAATGCAGCACGTTTTTGTATATGCAGCACGTTTTTGTATATGCAGCACGTTTTTGTATATGCAGCACGTTTTTGTATATGCAGCACGTTTTTGTATATGCAGCACGTTTTTGTATATGCAGCACGTTTTTGTATATGCAGCTCGTTTTTGTATTTGCAGCACATTTTTGTATTTGCAGCGTGTTTTTGTATTTGCAGCACGTTTTTGTATATGCAGCGCGTTTTTGTATATGCAGCGCGTTTTTGTATATGCAGCGCGTTTTTGTATATGCAGCACATTTTTGTATTTGCAGCGCGTTTTTGTATATGCAGCGCGTTTTTGTATATGCAGCGCGTTTTTGTATATGCAGCGCGTTTTTGTATATGCAACTCGTTTTTGTATATGCAGCGCGTTTTTGTATATGCAGCTCGTTTTTGTATATGCAGCTCGTTTTTGTATATGCAGCACGTTTTTGTATATGCAGCTCGTTTTTGTATATGCAGCGCGTTTTTGTATATGCAGCGCGTTTTTGTATATGCAGCACATTTTTGTATTTGCAGCGCGTTTTTGTATATGCAGCGCGTTTTTGTATATGCAACTCGTTTTTGTATATGCAGCGCGTTTTTGTATATGCAGCTCGTTTTTGTATATGCAGCTCGTTTTTGTATATGCAGCACGTTTTTGTATATGCAGCTCGTTTTTGTATATGCAGCTCGTTTTTGTATATGCAGCACGTTTTTGTATATGCAGCTCGTTTTTGTATATGCAGCACGTTTTTGTATATGCAGCTCGTTTTTTGTATATGCAGCTCGTTTTTGTATATGCAGCTCGTTTTTGTATATGCAGCTCGTTTTTGTATATGCAGCTCGTTTTTGTATATGCAGCACGTTTTTGTATATGCAGCTCGTTTTTGTATATGCAGCACGTTTTTGTATATGCAGCTCGTTTTTGTATATGCAGCTCGTTTTTGTATATGCAGCTCGTTTTTGTATATGCAGCACGTTTTTGCATATGCAGCACGTTTTTGTATATGCAGCGCGTTTTTGTATATGCAGCGCGTTTTTGTATATGCAGCGCGTTTTTGTATATGCAGCGCGTTTTTGTATATGCAGCTCGTTTTTGTATATGCAGCGCGTTTTTGTATATGCAGCGCGTTTTTGTATATGCAGCGCGTTTTTGTATATGCAGCTCGTTTTTGTATATGCAGCTCGTTTTTGTATATGCAGCTCGTTTTTGTATATGCAGCACGTTTTTGTATATGCAGCGCGTTTTTGTATATGCAGCGCGTTTTTGTATATGCAGCGCGTTTTTGTATATGCAGCGCGTTTTTGTATATGCAGCGCGTTTTTGTATATGCAGCGCGTTTTGTGTTTGCATGTGTGGTGAGGATTTGCAGCACATGTGTTGTCAAACTGATGATCACGTTTTTTTTATTTGCATGTGCTTTTTTTATTTGCATGTGTTTTCTTATTTGCAGCGCTTTGAGCTCTCTCGGCCACCGAATACAATTCAGTATTCATTTTTAGCAATTTAAAAGGTTCGTTCACCCAAAAATGCAAATTATCTTCTTATTTATCTGAAAAAAAGCAGGACATATGGAGAAACAGGAAAGACCCTGATCATTATCTTTTATATTACAGGACAATGATACATATGAGGATCCACAGGATGAGCATGACGACAACTATGAGCCTCCACCGAGGTCAGAAGGTCACGGCATGAAGGGCTATAACGTTGGCCCGTCCATCACAAACCCCAGAGGAGAGTATGTGGGTGAGTATCATGACTTGATGTATCTTATTCACCTCATTTTTACCATAAGAGTGGCCATTTGCAACACGATTTTGTTGAGGCTTCCGATCTCATCCACTTCTGGTTATTTTAGCTGTACAAAATCTGTCCGATATTGCTAATAGTTATTTGTTATCATATTATTTTAATTTATTATCATAATCATAAACATACTGGTTTGTAGTGCAAGTTATTTTACTATTAACTGCATTTTGTTATTATAGTTGTTTACTTATAGCGGAAATGAATCTGAAGTTGAGCACATTCACAGAAAATACTTCTGCATTGCTAAATAAGGTGGTTAAAAGTCAGCATGAAATCAAAACTGGCTCCATTTACTCACTGAATTTTCATGGTCCTATTGTGAATGTTTTATCAGTGCACGTTATACAAAATATTTGATTTCATTCCTTAATGACCTCGATTCTCCTGCGTCTATTAAACCTTTGATAAAATCACACCGGAAAATTAAATTCTGCATTCCCGCTGACTCCAAGAAAGCAGTTTGGCTCTCTAAACATGAAACAGCTTCACAAACTTTTTAACCACAAAGTGTCGTTATTTTCAAGTTACAAATATTGAAATGATCATTGAAGTACTGGGATAAAAGTTTATAGTTCGGATATAAACACTGATGTCTACGTTAGTTAGTGATCAAAATCACCTTCTGAAAGCAACCTGACGCTTTATAACGACAGTGTCGATTACGTCATTTGACAAGTGACTGTTAAAATGAATTTGTCATTGAATCATTCATTCAAAAGATTCGCTCAAAAAAGGCTGTTTCATCTAGTAATGAAACAAGTGAAGTATTTATGAGTGAGTCATTGAATCATTCATTCATGAGATTTGTTCAAAAACACAGATTCATCGAGTAATGAAACAAGTGAAGTATTTATAATTGAGTCATTGAATCATTCATTCAAAAATGCTGATTCATCAAGTAATATATCAAATGAAGAATTTTTGAGTGAGTCAATGAATCATTTATTCAAGAGATTAGTTCAAAAATGCTGATTCATCAAGTAATGAATCAAGTGAAGTATTTATGAGTGAGTCATTGAATCATTCTTTCATGAGATTTGTTCAAAAACACTGATTCATCCAGTAATGAAGCAAGTGAAGTATTTGAGTCATTGAATCATTCATTCAGGAGATTTGTTCAAAAACACAGATTCATCCAGTAATGAAACAAGTGAAGTATTTATAATTGAGTCATTGAATCATTCATTCAAAAATGCTGATTCATCAAGTAATGTATCAAATGAAGAATTTTTGAGTGAGTCAATGAATCATTTATTCAAGAGATTAGTTAAAAAACGCTGCTTCATCTAGTAATGAAACGAGTATTTAAGATTGAGTCATTGAATCATTCATTCAAAAGATTCGCTCAAAAAAGGCTGTTTCATCTAGTAATGAAACAAGTGAAGTATTTATGAGTGAGTCATTGAATCATTCATTCATGAGATTAGTTCAAAAACGCTGATTCGTCTAGTAATAAAATAAGAGAAGTATTTAAGATTGAGTCATTGAATCATTCATTTAACCTGATTTTTTTTTTTAATTATTCACGCGAATTAAATAGACAGCAGCAATTAACAAAGTCAGAACCTCTAGTAAATGACAAGTTATTTTGTTTAGTTGTCAGTTCAGAATCATGGGAGAATCGTGATCTCTACTTGAAACAAAATCAAGAATCGTGGCGCTCTACCGAGAACTCTTATTTTGTAATCCAGTCAATAATTGAAAATGAAGTCCTGCCCTACATTTTTCACCCTGAATCAAATTTTACAAGAAAAAATACTTAAAAGCCTAGTTCACCGAAAAAAAATGTAAAATTCTGCCATCATATCCAAAAATGTACGTCTTTTTTCTATGGAACGCAAAAGGTTTTGAAGAATGAAATCAAAAGTGATTTTTTTTTTTTTCCCCCGTCTTTTTTGGAGCTTGAAAGCTCCTGGTCACTGAATGGACAGTGCTTTCTCCAAAGGTTCTCCTTTTGTGTTTAACGGAAATAAAAACATTCAGTGTTTGAGTAACTGATGACATCATACTAAAAGGTTCAGTTCTACAAAAGGAAAGTTCTGTTAAGCACTGAAGGCGCATAAAACCAGACTTCCTGTGTCTGTCTTCGGTACACCAGACAGCTGTCGCGGTCGACCGGCGAAACCAAGCACTCCTTTCCATCTGCAACAGAGGCACAAACCCCCACGACCGACCCACCGCAGTCTGGAAGCGGAAGATGATGTAATAACGGTTTGCACTTTAATTTACCGCGCAATAAACTCCTGATACTACAACACTCACTCTCCTCTGTTCAGGACGATTACATTGAGCCAGAGGACGAAATGGATGAAGATAATTACATTGACCCCACTGAGAAAACACTAACAAGTGAGATGATCAAGCAATGCTTATGCAAGGCGTATTAATCGTTGTAGCACACTGAATTATTATTATTATTATTATTATGACTGCAATTAGTAAATCAAGCTCTAACGGTGTATATTTACAGAGCCGGCGGTTAACAGAGGGGTCATGCCGTGTTTTCCTTCTCCGGGTGAGATTATTTTTCAAGAAGTGAACCGTTTCATAAGAATTCTTTGATCAAATATTGAAACCCCATATATTGCTTTTTAGATTTCTATGAGGTTCCTGACACGAAGGTGAGGTTTTGTTCACTAACGTTATATATTATTCTGATCATATTTCACTGCAAAATCAAAATAAAAGCAGTTTGTAAAATTTCATTACTGTAATATGTATATATGTGTCATTTTTATCAGTGGTGATCCAAGTTAAAATCAGCATAAATTACACGTAGTACGACAAATACCACCATGCGCAATAATTTAATGTTTTGTTTTTTTTTAATGATGAAATATGACCTCAGACTTAATGTGATTTTAAGCTTCTAAAATGAATTTGCTTTATAAATGCTCTGGAAAAAAATGCTTTGTGTCTGTTTATAGGAGAATTCGCAGTCTAAGAACAGGTAAAGCTTCCAAATTAACTATATTATTTCTATCACACACATTAAACAGCGGTAATTACACTAGTAATTACATTCAATTACAGTTCACAGTGTATGAAGATGAAGATTAAAATCCACACTATATTTGGTTAAACTTGACTCCTAAACTTCCTCATTTCATTTGTTAGTGAGACACAGCTCATGCTTCCCTCTTTTATTTTGAAATTCTCATCAGCAGAAGCAACGCGACCCTTCAGCCGAACACTCAGATGGCGCACCCTAAAGCCAGTCCACGGTATTACAGTCATTCTTATCTGTTGACAATTACAAACCGCTTAATTAGTACAACTTCTTTTGTTTATTTTGACCCCTTGACCCCACAAGTGTTGCTGGTATTGTCCATAAATAACACTGCTCAATCATTCAGCACCCTTACAAACATTTACCATTTTGATAGTTTCTGTCAAAATACAATAGCCGTATAGGCCTATATTCTTATTTTCCCTAACAATGCAACACATTTTAAGTGTCACAACCACCTGTCAGAACACTACAAGATAAAAGTTTTTCATGTTTTATTTATTCGTACAGATTCCACGCCAGAATGCCTGCAATGCCTCCAGTGAGTATCTCATTAGTTCATCTTAGCTAATAATGCATTGATTAATGTTAACAAATGAGACATTATTGTAAAGTGTTACCAGCCTTTACAACATGTACACGCCATTTTCATGTAAATAAGCGATCGGACCTATATGCATATATTCAGGGTTGGGGAGTAACGAAATGCAAGTAACTTAGTTGCGTATTTAAAATACAAAATTTGAGTCACTGTATTTCATTTTAAATGGGTGGTAATCAGATTACAGTTCCATCTGAAAAGTGTTTTAGATTACCAAAGTGATTACTTTGAGTTTTAATGTCATTTAAACAGCGATTGGTGATTCTCTGACTCTGACCGTCTGAAAAAGACGAGTTCAGTTTCATCAACATTTTAATACTTTTAAGAGGATCATAAAAATGTTGTTATTTTTATTTAGTTCAGTCCTGAACAAGACAAAATGACTGAATTTATAAAAAAATTGCCAAACTGTCAACTGAACTGTCCTGTCATGACCTGATGATCCACGACTGTTTTCATGTTTTGTGAGTCATTTTATAATTCACTCGTCACTGCAACTTTTTCTCACAATTAGATTTTTTCCATCACAATAGTGAGTTTGCATTTGACAACTTGTTTTTCTCAGAATTGCGAGATTTAAACTCACAATTACAAGTTATAAAGTCAGAATTGGGAGATTTAAACTTGCAATACTGACTTTTTTCTTGCAATTGTGAATTTAGTATGTGAGTTTATATCATAATTCAGACTTTTCTCAATATTGCGAGTTTATATCTCATAATTTTGACTTTTCTCAATATTGTGAGTTTATATCTCATAATCATGACTTTTCTCAATATTTTGAGTTTATATCTCATAATTCTGACTTTATAACTCGCAATTGCAACTTTATATCACGCAATTCTGAGGGAAAAAGTCCGAATTGTGAGATAAAAACTCGAAATGACCTTTTTTGTGTTTGTTCCACACTTATTAGTATTCCAAAGTATTCTAAAGTATTTAGATTAAGTGACTAAACTTGAGTAATGTAACGAAATACATTACAAATGACTTTTTAATGCATGTATTTTGTAATTCTTAGTGAAATACATTTTAAAAGTGACCCACCCAGCCCTGGATATATTTAACAGCGCAACATGCGTGTTTTAAAATGAGAATAAGCTGACGGTCTTGTTCCACTGCTGTGTCTGAGCAGGAACCGCAATCAGATGACGAGTATGAGGTGTGTGACGCAGATAACAGTGAGTATCAGTTACACACTAAACCTGAGCAAATGAATGCAGAAAGATCTCTCTTGACAAACAAATCCATGCAACACGTGTCTGGCACTCGTTAGGTGTTAACGAAAGACCGGAGGACGCCGCGGAGGCCCGGAGAACATCAATACCGACACCTCGCCCTAGAGACCTGTAAGACCTTTAAACCCTGAACTATAATACATAAACTCTATCAGATTCACTAACAGTTCCTCACTCCTGCTGCTTCAGGAAGAAACCAAATCCTCCTTCAATGCCGGTACGCACTCAATTATCCCTTCTCATTTCTTTAAAAACAGTCATTAAATCAAAACATTTTGTGAAAATACTTGTCCATTATTACAGAAACCAAGCATTCCTCAAAGAGAGAGTGAAGGTAATTATCAAAATCCCTCATGATGAGACTGTCATGGAATAACAAAAGCAATGGCTATGTTCAGAATGGAAAACTAGCATACAAGATTAATGTTTGAGCTTATAACATGCATGACATAAGGATTATCTAAGTTAAAGAATAGGTCAACTTTTGGTTGTCAAGCTGATGCATTATTCAGCAGAGTAAGCTCTGTTACATTACGCACAATTTGGCAGATCATTGCGTGCATGCAGAAAATTAGTACACAAATAGTACTGGTAGTCTGCTATTCTGAATATAGCCAATGGCTTCTTGTGGCTTATACCCAACATGAGAGTTTCCAAGACATTTATGAAGTGCAATCTAAACTATGGCCTCTTGTTGGTTTATGATCTCATGATCTCTGTTACAGGCTCATCAACTAAAACAACACCATTATCTATACCACGAAGCCCACCAGACACCATGCTGAACCAATCGCCATCAGGGTTCCATCGAGCCAAGTAAGAAACCACTGACAGAGGTTTAGTTTTCGACCGTAAGCATAAGCTACCACAATATTACTAACAGAATTAATCCGTTTCTCCTATAGGATGCCTCTGCCTCGACAGTTTCCCTCCCAGAGTAAGATTTTCGATTTGTCATAGATGCAATAAACATCAGAGCTTTTTAACAGGGCTGTCAAGTCTTTGCTTTTCTGTCTTATTTATACAGGCAGGGGGACGTTGCCTTCAGACAGCAGATCAGCTAGAGATGCTGAGGAGGTGATGCAAATTTGACTTCCCTTTAAATGCATTTACTTCTTTACATATATCTTTTGACTTTTTAGTTGACAAGGTTGGGCTCTGACAGAGAATAAAAAGTGATGGTGATGTTTGTGTGTCTCAGTTTTGCAGCGCAAGTACTATAATCAAGAACATCCCAGCATGCACTTCAGTCTAACTATCCTGTTCTCTCACACAGGAAGCTGGTGTGTATAAAAAGATTTGGTATGCCAGCAGCTGTGACCGCAAGACAGCAGAGGACGCTCTCATACGCTCCTCCAAGGCATGTCTGCACAAAATAACAAAGCTGCATTTTACAGAACTACGTTCAATGAAATTGCATTCTAAATTCCATCAAATACGATAGAACACTGATATGGGCGTTCTAAATTCCATCAAATGTGATAGAACACCGATAAACCCATTCTAAATTCCATCAAATGCAATAGAACACCGAGATACGCATTTTAAATTCCATCAAATGCGATAGAACACTGATATACGCATTCTAAATTCCATCAAATGCGATAGAACACCGATATACGCATTCTAAATTCCATCAAATGCGATAGAACACCGAGAAACGCATTCTAAATTCCTTCAAATGCAATAGAACACCGATATACGCATTTTAAATTCCATCAAATGCGATAGAACACCGATATACGCATTCTAAATTCCATCAAATGCGATAGAACACCGATATACGCATTCTAAATTCCATCAAATGCGATAGAACACCGATAAACGCATTCTAAATTCCATCAAATGCGATAGAACACCGATATACGCATTCTAAATTCCATCAAATGCGATAGAGAACACCGATATACGCATTCTAAATTCCATCAAATGCGATAGAACACCGATATACGCATTCTAAATTCCATCAAATGCGATAGAACACCGATATACGCATTCTAAATTCCATCAAATGCGATAGAACACCGATATACGCATTCTAAATTCCATCAAATGCGATAGAACACCGATATACGCATTCTAAACTCCATCAAATGCGATAGAACACCAATATACGCATTCTAAATTCCATCAAATGTGATAGAACACCGATATACGCATTCTAAATTCCATCAAATGCGATAGAACACCGATAAACGGATTCTAAACTCCATCAAATCCGATAGAACACCGATATACGCATTCTAAATTCCATCAAATGCGATAGAACACCGATATACGCATTCTAAATTCCATCAAATGCGATAGAACACCGATATACGCATTCTAAATTACATCAAATGCGATAGAACACCGATAAACGCATTCTAAATTCCATCAAATGCGATAGAACACCGATATACGCATTCTAAATTCCATCAAATGCGATAGAACACCGATATACGCATTCTAAATTCCATCAAATGCGATAGAACACCGATATACGCATTCTAAATTCCATCAAATGCGATAGAACACCAATAAACGCATTCTAAATTCCATCAAATGCGATAGAACACCGATATACGCATTCTAAATTCCATCAAATGCGATAGAACACCGATAAACGCATTCTAAATTCCATCAAATGCGATAGAACACCGATATACGCATTCTAAATTCCATCAAATGCGATAGAAAATGCGACAGAACACCGATATACGCATTCTAAATTCCATCAAGTGCGATAGAAAATGCGATAGAACACCGATAAACGCATTCTAAATTCCATCAAATGCTATAGAACACCAATATACGCATTCTATATTCCATCAAATGCGATAGAACACCGATATACGCATTCTAAATTCCATCAAATGCGATAGAACACCGATAAATGCATTCTAAATTTCATCAAATGCAATAGAACACCGATAAACGCATTCTAAATTCCATCAAATGCGATAGAACACCGATAAACGCATTGTAAATTCCATCAAATGTGATAGAACACCGATATACGCATTCTAAATTCCATCAAATGCGATAGAACACCGATATACGGATTTTAAATTCCATCAAATGCGATAGAACACCGATAAATGCATTCTATATTCCATCAAATGCGATAGAACACCGATATACGCATTCTAAATTCCATCAAATGCGATAGAACACCGATAAATGCATTCTAAATTCCATCAAATGTGATAGAACACAGATATACGCATTCTAAATTCCATCAAATGCGATAGAACACCGATAAACGCATTCTAAATTCCATCAAATGTGATAGAACACAGATATACGCATTCTAAATTCCATCAAATGCGATAGAACACCGATAAACGCATTCTAAATTCCATCAAATGCGATAGAACACCGATAAACGCATTCTAAATTCCATCAAATGCAATAGAACACCGATAAACGCATTCTAAATGCCATCAAATGCGATAGAACACCGATATACGCATTCTAAATTCCATCAAATGCGATAGAACACCGATATACGCATTCTAAATTCCATCAAATGCGATAGAACACCGATATACGCATTCTAAATTCCATCAAATGCGATAGAACACCGATAAACGCATTCTAAATTCCATCAAATGCGATAGAACACCGATATACGTATTTTAAATTTCATCAAATGCGATAGAACACCGATATACGCATTCTAAATTCCATCAAATGCGATAGAACACCGATATACGGATTTTAAATTCCATCAAATGCGATAGAACACCGATAAATGCATTCTATATTCCATCAAATGCGATAGAACACCGATATACGCATTCTAAATTCCATCAAATGCGATAGAACACCGATAAACGCATTCTAAATTCCATCAAATGTGATAGAACACAGATATACGCATTCTAAATTCCATCAAATGCGATAGAACACCGATAAACGCATTCTAAATTCCATAAAATGTGATAGAACACAGATATACGCATTCTAAATTCCATCAAATGCGATAGAACACCGATAAACGCATTCTAAATTCCATCAAATGCGATAGAACACCGATAAACGCATTCTAAATTCCATCAAATGCGATAGAACACCGATAAACGCATTCTAAATGCCATCAAATGCGATAGAACACCGATATACGCATTCTAAATTCCATCAAATGCGATAGAACACCGATATACGCATTCTAAATTCCATCAAATGCGATAGAACACTGATATACGCATTCTAAATTCCATCAAATGCGATAGAACACCGATATACGCATTCTAAATTCCATCAAATGTGATAGAACACCGATATACGCATTCTAAATTCCATCAAATGCGATAGAACACCGATATACGCATTCTAAATTCCATCAAATGTGATAGAACACCGATATACGCATTCTAAATTACATCAAATGCGATAGAACACCGATATACGCATTCTAAATTCCATCAAATGTGATAGAACACCGATATACGCATTCTAAATTCCATCAAATGCGATAGAACACCGATATACGCATTCTAAATTCCATCAAATGCGATAGAACACCCATATATACGCATTCTAAATTCCATCAAATGCGATAGAACACCGATATACGCATTCTAAATTCCATCAAATGCGATAGAACACCGATATACGCATTCTAAATTCCATCAAATGCGATAGAACACCGATAAACGCATTCTAAATTCCATCAAATGCGATAGAACACCGATATACGTATTTTAAATTTCATCAAATGCGATAGAACACCGATATACGCATTCTAAATTCCATCAAATGCGATATAGAACACCGATATACGGATTTTAAATTCCATCAAATGCGATAGAACACCGATAAATGCATTCTATATTCCATCAAATGCGATAGAACACCGATATACGCATTCTAAATTCCATCAAATGCGATAGAACACCGATAAACGCATTCTAAATTCCATCAAATGTGATAGAACACAGATATACGCATTCTAAATTCCATCAAATGCGATAGAACACCGATAAACGCATTCTAAATTCCATAAAATGTGATAGAACACAGATATACGCATTCTAAATTCCATCAAATGCGATAGAACACCGATAAACGCATTCTAAATTCCATCAAATGCGATAGAACACCGATAAACGCATTCTAAATTCCATCAAATGCGATAGAACACCGATAAACGCATTCTAAATGCCATCAAATGCGATAGAACACCGATATACGCATTCTAAATTCCATCAAATGCGATAGAACACCGATATACGCATTCTAAATTCCATCAAATGCGATAGAACACCGATATACGCATTCTAAATTCCATCAAATGCGATAGAACACTGATATACGCATTCTAAATTCCATCAAATGCGATAGAACACCGATATACGCATTCTAAATTCCATCAAATGTGATAGAACACCGATATACGCATTCTAAATTCCATCAAATGCGATAGAACACCGATATACGCATTCTAAATTCCATCAAATGTGATAGAACACCGATATACGCATTCTAAATTACATCAAATGCGATAGAACACCGATATACGCATTCTAAATTCCATCAAATGTGATAGAACACCGATATACGCATTCTAAATTCCATCAAATGCGATAGAACACCGATATACGCATTCTAAATTCCATCAAATGCGATAGAACACCGATATACGCATTCTAAATTCCATCAAATGCGATAGAACACCGATATACGCATTCTAAATTCCATCAAATGTGATAGAACACCGATATACGCATTCTAAATTACATCAAATGCGATAGAACAGAACACCGATATACGCATTCTAAATTCCATCAAATGCGATAGAACACCGATATACGCATTCTAAATTCCATCAAATGCGATAGAACACCGATATACGCATTCTAAATTCCATCAAATGTGATAGAACACCGATATACGCATTCTAAATTACATCAAATGCGATAGAACACCGATATACGCATTCTAAATTCCATCAAATGCGATAGAACACCGATATACGCATTCTAAATTACATCAAATGCGATAGAACACCGATATACGCATTCTAAATTCCATCAAATGTGATAGAACACCGATATACGCATTCTAAATTCCATCAAATGCGATAGAACACCGATATACGCATTCTAAATTACATCAAATGCGATAGAACACCGATATACGCATTCTAAATTCCATCAAATGTGATAGAACACCGATAAACGCATTCTAAATTCCATCAAATGCGATAGAACACCGATATACGCATTCTAAATTCCATCAAATGCGATAGAACACCGATATACGCATTCTAAATTCCATCAAATGCGATAGAACACCGATATACGCATTCTAAATTACATCAAATGCGATAGAACACCGATATACGCATTCTAAATTCCATCAAATGCAATAGAACACCGATATACGCATTCTAAATTACATCAAATGCGATAGAACACCGATATACGCATTCTAAATTCCATCAAATGTGATAGAACACCGATATACGCATTCTAAATTCCATCAAATGTGATAGAACACCGATATACGCATTCTAAATTACATCAAATGCGATAGAACACCGATATACGCATTCTAAATTCCATCAAATGTGATAGAACACCGATAAACGCATTCTAAATTCCATCAAATGCGATAGAACACCGATATACGCATTCTAAATTCCATCAAATGCGATAGAACACCGATATACGCATTCTAAATTCCATCAAATGCGATAGAACACCGATATACGCATTCTAAATTCCATCAAATGTGATAGAACACCGATATACGCATTCTAAATTACATCAAATGCGATAGAACACCGATATACGCATTCTAAATTCCATCAAATGCGATAGAACACCGATATACGCATTCTAAATTACATCAAATGCGATAGAACACCGATATACGCATTCTAAATTCCATCAAATGCGATAGAACACCGATATACGCATTCTAAATTCCATCAAATGCGATAGAACACCGATATACGCATTCTAAATTCCATCAAATGCGATAGAACACCGATATACGCATTCTAAATTCCATCAAATGTGATAGAACACCGATATACGCATTCTAAATTACATCAAATGCGATAGAACACCGATATACGCATTCTAAATTCCATCAAATGCGATAGAACACCGATATACGCATTCTAAATTACATCAAATGCGATAGAACACCGATATACGCATTCTAAATTCCATCAAATGCGATAGAACACCGATATACGCATTCTAAATTACATCAAATGCGATAGAACACCGATATACGCATTCTAAATTCCATCAAATGCGATAGAACACCGATATACGCATTCTAAATTACATCAAATGCGATAGAACACCGATATACGCATTCTAAATTCCATCAAATGTGATAGAACACCGATATACGCATTCTAAATTCCATCAAATGTGATAGAACACCGATATACGCATTCTAAATTCCATCAAATGCGATAGAACACCGATAAACGCATTCTAAATTCCATCAAATGTGATAGAACACCGATATACGCATTCTAAATTCCATCAAATGCGATAGAACACCGATATACGCATTCTAAATTACATCAAATGCGATAGAACACCGATATACGCATTCTAAATTCCATCAAATGCGATAGAACACCGATATACGCATTCTAAATTACATCAAATGCGATAGAACACCGATATACGCATTCTAAATTCCATCAAATGCGATAGAACACCGATATACGCATTCTAAATTACATCAAATGCGATAGAACACCGATATACGCATTCTAAATTCCATCAAATGTGATAGAACACCGATATACGCATTCTAAATTCCATCAAATGTGATAGAACACCGATATACGCATTCTAAATTCCATCAAATGCGATAGAACACCGATAAACGCATTCTAAATTCCATCAAATGCGATAGAACACCGATATACGTATTTTAAATTTCATCAAATGCGATAGAACACCGATATACGCATTCTAAATTCCATCAAATGCGATAGAACACCGATATACGGATTTTAAATTCCATCAAATGCGATAGAACACCGATAAATGCATTCTATATTCCATCAAATGCGATAGAACACCGATATATGCATTCTAAATTCCATCAAATGCGATAGAACACCGATAAACGCATTCTAAATTCCATCAAATGTGATAGAACACAGATATACGCATTCTAAATTCCATCAAATGCGATAGAACACCGATAAACGCATTCTAAATTCCATAAAATGTGATAGAACACAGATATACGCATTCTAAATTCCATCAAATGCGATAGAACACCGATAAACGCATTCTAAATTCCATCAAATGCGATAGAACACCGATAAACGCATTCTAAATTCCATCAAATGCGATAGAACACCGATAAACGCATTCTAAATGCCATCAAATGCGATAGAACACCGATATACGCATTCTAAATTCCATCAAATGCGATAGAACACCGATATACGCATTCTAAATTCCATCAAATGCGATAGAACACCGATATACGCATTCTAAATTCCATCAAATGCGATAGAACACTGATATACGCATTCTAAATTCCATCAAATGCGATAGAACACCGATATACGCATTCTAAATTCCATCAAATGTGATAGAACACCGATATACGCATTCTAAATTCCATCAAATGCGATAGAACACCGATATACGCATTCTAAATTCCATCAAATGTGATAGAACACCGATATACGCATTCTAAATTACATCAAATGCGATAGAACACCGATATACGCATTCTAAATTCCATCAAATGTGATAGAACACCGATATACGCATTCTAAATTCCATCAAATGCGATAGAACACCGATATACGCATTCTAAATTCCATCAAATGCGATAGAACACCGATATACGCATTCTAAATTACATCAAATGCGATAGAACACCGATATACGCATTCTAAATTCCATCAAATGTGATAGAACACCGATATACGCATTCTAAATTACATCAAATGCGATAGAACACCGATATACGCATTCTAAATTCCATCAAATGCGATAGAACACCGATATACGCATTCTAAATTCCATCAAATGCGATAGAACACCGATATACGCATTCTAAATTCCATCAAATGTGATAGAACACCGATATACGCATTCTAAATTACATCAAATGCGATAGAACACCGATATACGCATTCTAAATTCCATCAAATGCGATAGAACACCGATATACGCATTCTAAATTACATCAAATGCGATAGAACACCGATATACGCATTCTAAATTCCATCAAATGTGATAGAACACCGATATACGCATTCTAAATTCCATCAAATGTGATAGAACACCGATATACGCATTCTAAATTACATCAAATGCGATAGAACACCGATATACGCATTCTAAATTCCATCAAATGTGATAGAACACCGATAAACGCATTCTAAATTCCATCAAATGCGATAGAACACCGATATACGCATTCTAAATTCCATCAAATGCGATAGAACACCGATATACGCATTCTAAATTCCATCAAATGCGATAGAACACCGATATACGCATTCTAAATTCCATCAAATGTGATAGAACACCGATATACGCATTCTAAATTACATCAAATGCGATAGAACACCGATATACGCATTCTAAATTCCATCAAATGCGATAGAACACCGATATACGCATTCTAAATTACATCAAATGCGATAGAACACCGATATACGCATTCTAAATTCCATCAAATGCGATAGAACACCTATATACGCATTCTAAATTCCATCAAATGCGATAGAACACCGATATACGCATTCTAAATTCCATCAAATGCGATAGAACACCGATATACGCATTCTAAATTCCATCAAATGTGATAGAACACCGATATACGCATTCTAAATTACATCAAATGCGATAGAACACCGATATACGCATTCTAAATTCCATCAAATGCGATAGAACACCGATATACGCATTCTAAATTACATCAAATGCGATAGAACACCGATATACGCATTCTAAATTCCATCAAATGCGATAGAACACCGATATACGCATTCTAAATTACATCAAATGCGATAGAACACCGATATACGCATTCTAAATTCCATCAAATGCGATAGAACACCGATATACGCATTCTAAATTACATCAAATGCGATAGAACACCGATATACGCATTCTAAATTCCATCAAATGTGATAGAACACCGATATACGCATTCTAAATTCCATCAAATGTGATAGAACACCGATATACGCATTCTAAATTACATCAAATGCGATAGAACACCGATATACGCATTCTAAATTCCATCAAATGTGATAGAACACCGATATATGCATCGTGCATGGACCGTTTTGATGATGCGTGATGACGCTCTTCTAAAGTTATTAACATCGTAAATCTAGAAAAGTTTTTTATAACACTGCATCATGTTATATAACCTAGGCACCAATACTGGCTACCGATTTCTTATTAATAGGCTGATCCTGATCATTCACACTTTATATAAGTGATATGTAAGCTCTGTCACGACAGCCTGAAGGCATTTTTAAAGATTTCACTTTATGTGAAGAGGCATACTTAAAAGTAATGGCTGATAACTACAAAAAAAACTGCTGAGAAAACCCAAGAAAAAGTGATGCAGTGTATTGATTTATTTTGTTACTATTCGTGCTTGACATGATTAGAAAGTACATATGACCACACAACAAATTTTGTATTGATATCTCAAAGGAATCTAACAATGGCATTTGGAACCATGCTAGCCTTTTAATCAAAAGTCTTACTTTGTGAAAAAAGTATACTCAATACAGTCTGTAGCATGAAGGTAATCCAGACATCCTACAATGCATTCTCCATGTCATCATTGTCATGTGACCTACCAGCATCACTTCACTGCCATTCATAAATCCTCTCCCATGGCCTCATGGGATACTAAAGTGTCCATCATATGCACGTTTCTCAATCTCGCCAGAAGAATTAGCTCATGCAGGTACTTTTTTATTCTCATTTATGAGTACAGTACTTCTTATGTCACTGTTTTATAGTAGGGAAGGATGCAATTTCAGACGTAGCCCCAGTTTACAATGGTTAAACATCCAAATGACGTTGGAAAACACTAGAAATTTTATCGCAGAAGTCCTATAGCTTTAGCCAAGCAGCATGTCAATGTCACTTGGATTTTCTCATTATTATCATGTTATTTTGTGTTTCGGCTCTAAATGAAGTTACGCAATTTACTATGGTTTACTAATGTTTCACAAAGTTACAAAGCAGGACATGGCCTCATCTGTAAACACTTTACATGCGCGTTTAACTTACGTCATCAAATCACGATTAGTTCATGAGATCGTCCAAATTTGGGAACTACCGAGTATTTCTTTTTTCTGATCGATGTATTCAATCTCGCGATTTTTTTTTCTCTTTTGGAAAAATCACTGAAGCACTGTCATGGATTTTTTTGTGTTTTTTGCTACTGGAGCAAATGGGAAGGAAAAAAACATATATTTTTTTACGTTCACCACTATATACGACTTCCGCTTGTGAGAACCGCAAAAATGTGAAAAGGGTTCATGATAGCAAATGAGAAAGAATTGTAGAAAATAAAATCAAAATGCACTAATATATTCAAAAGCAGAAAATGTGGAGCATGCATTGAGAAGACTGTTGGCAGACATTAGAAATGTGGAACAAAATGGTTATAAAACGATGCAGATAATCTTAAAACATCAGAAAATCACCAAATTATCATTCCTGTAGCTCAAACTGTGGAGCGCTGGGTTTGATTCCCATGCGTGAGCTGATAAAGTGTATAGCTTGAATTCAAAGCAACTAGTCATTTTAGAGCTGCAAAATGCATGAATGTAAATCTCAGTCTATCCCTATTTGAGATGTAATCCGTATGTGGCTTTTTATCTGATTGCATTTCAGGACGGGTCTTTTCTGCTCAGGAAGAGCTCCGGTGTAGATGCACAGCAGCCGTACACCCTGGTGGTGTTTTACAACAGCCGCGTTTACAACATCCCTGTCCGCTACATCTCTTCCACCAAACAATATGCTTTGGGGAAAGAAAAACAAGGAGAGGAGGTAAAGAAAGACATGGCGATACACTCACCCCAAAAAGTATTTGGACACTTAAAAGTCGGCAATTTTTGCGACTATCTTTTCATCCCTATTGTGACATATATCTGAATGAAATGGACATATGTAGGGCAGGACTTGATTTTTGCCATGGGAATTGATTGGAGACAGGGGGATAGTTGTAGCTCAGAGTAATGAGTGTGCTGAAAGGTGAAATGCTTCAACAGAAACTACCCTCTTATCCTACCCAGGCAGCTTTCACGAGAAACTGTGAAGACCTTTCAGCACGTCCATTACTCCAAACTGCAGATACTCCCACTTAATTGATTGGAAAGTTGTGGTGTGCTATTGGTGGATTTCACGTGAGTGACAGGTTGCCCCGCCCTCACACCAGTAAACATGTCATCAGAGAAGAGAATAGAAGTAGCTGCAAGAGGGCGGGGAAGTTAATTTGGTTAAAGATTACTAGGGCACGTTAATTTCCGCATTGATTTCACTGAATCATAGGAGTTGTTGTCTTCACGTCTACAGCTGGTGGAAAAGAATCCGAGAGTCGGGCAGGAATCATGTTCACGGATGAGCTATTGTATTAAAGATTTATTAACATTACTGTAGTGTGAAGCAGCGTGGGGCTGAAAACCGTTGGAACGGTTGCTAATGAGAGACGAGCGCGACACTGCTAGAGAGCAGCGGGACTTTTATTATGCCACAGCCGCCGCTTCCTCTTCTTCCGGTCATGCGTATGTGTGGTAACGCAGCGCTGCTTTATCATATTACACACATGTGTGTGTTGAAAGTTGTTATAGTGCTTCTATGAGACACTTGTTCACACTGCAGTAAGAGATCGATATTAGGCATGGTAAAACATGGTACTCGCGGTAAATCAAGAAAATGAGATATAAACAATAAGGTGAAATGTGTTGAGCTCTATAACAATGATTAGTTTTCTGTCGATGAATTTATCCAAACAGTTGCTCACCTGTCTAATAAAACACGTAATATATTAAAGCGTCTTTGGTGTTTCCATGCTTTCTACTATATAAAACCGAGCGTAACGCGTGGAGGATGTCATTGATAGGCGACGCTCGGACACGGTCTGTATCCTGGTTAAAATGACTTATTTTTCTGCATTTAAATATTCTTGGAAACTGGGATAATGCAAGTACAAGTCAACAAAATATGTAACACCGTTCTTGTGGTTTTTGGATATTTTTATCCAAAAATCTTACATATTGTGCCTTTAAGTGTCCAAATCCACTGCATGTGGTGAACAAAAGTAGAAGTTGTCAGCTATCAGTTACTAAACTATCATTTCTCTTCCTCTCAAGCGTTTCAGCAGTGTTTCTGACATTATTGAGAACCACCAGAAGAATCCTCTAGTGCTGGTCGACTCACAGAGCAACACCAAAGACTCCACCAAACTCAGGCATGTGGCGAAGCTATGAAACAACAAGAATCTAAAGACGGGCCAGGCTGACAAATATAACTGTACTGACATTCAAATGTGTGGCAGTTTCACATCCAACCCTAATAGATGATGGAAATAGATCCACTCTTGACTTGCTGCTACTTTTATAACTTATTTTAATTGAATAACAGGTAACGGGCAGTTCGCACAGGACGCGCTCGTGCATTCGAAAACAGCAGCGTAGCAGAAAGAAAACACGTGGTATTTTTAATTTAAGCGTGCAAGAGACATCGAAGTGGCGCAAAGGTGACAGAAGTCATGTTTACATAGGGAAATGATTTAAAAATTCAGTGCACTAGAACACAAAACACGTTCTGTGCAAAGAGCAGAGAAAAGAGCAATATTAAGCCTATATGAAGATACGCAAATAAGGTACAGTTGTAAAGTTTCTTTATGTATTGTTGAATCGTTGCATAAACATTTTGTTTTAACTTACATTAGGTGTGGGGAGTGAAAAAATAAATATGAAACATTTTACTTAAAATGATTGTGTTGTGTATTTTGTAAATTAAAATTATTTTACACAAGTTGTCCCGTGAGTCTCAGCAAAGAGGATCAATATTTTTGGAAGCATGCAGGCTATTTCGCAAGAGTATGTCATCTAAAACCTACAGATGACAGTATAGTATATAAAAACAATATTTGTATGGTAAAAAAAAATAAGGCATTAATAAAAATGATTAACCATATAGCTCTATGGCTACATTTGATCCACATTCAAGGCCTGTAATTTCATTTACATTACCTTTTTAGGTTGCAATAACTGGAAACCTTGCGGGCCACTGAAAATCAATTGACCTGCTACATGTTTTTAAGTTAAAAGCGCTGTTACATAATGCTTGTTATCTCTAGAAGAACTTCCAGTTCATCTAGTCTTAAATTAGGATAATTTTGGTGAACGTAGAGTCCTAACTAAAATCTCATCACAATCATATTTTTCATGTTTTTTTTCAATATAGTGTACATTGCACTGTAAAAAAAGACATAAAGGAGATATACTGTATCATAAAAATCTGACTTTTTCCATGTTTAAGTACTATAAGTAAGTACATCTACAAATCCAGAAAATGTGAAAAAGGGCAACCCAGTAACTTAGTTTTGATAAGCCAATCATGTGAAAAAAGGAGCCTTTTACCGCCCCTTAATCTGCACATTTCCACCCACAGCGCCGCCATTTTGTTTTCCGCAGGCGACAACAGTGTACCAGTTTTAACGTCATCGCAAAGTTCGCACAAAGCATGCTAACTGTTCTGTCGTTGGCTACACAGACGAGCACTGAACACTATTTAGAGTCTCGTTAGCTTAGATAGCCTCCGAGTTGACCCTGACAAGTGCTAAAAAAAGGAGCGTTTCTGTCCAGTAATATTTTTGGAAAAAAAAAACAAAAAAAAACATTAGACCATTCACAGCATTTGATAGTAATCATAAACTTTAACCTAGTGTGTGACGAGCAGGGCGGGCGAGAGCCGTGAGGGAACGGCGCGAGGGATGATGAGCGTCACCTGTGCGCTACACCGGTCTCGTATCTCTCACGGAGGAGCTCCGGAAGCATAAAAGAGGAGCGACGACAGTGAAGGACGGGAGAGGACCAGGCCTGGATTTTATGTTGTGTTCTATTTTGTTTGTGTGGGCGGTAGTCGCCGTGAGGAACTGCCGCCCTTTTACTTACGTTTTATTGTTTGTTTATTTTATTATTAAAAGTTATTAACGTTAAAAAAATAAATAAATGAATAAAATTTTTAAAAATAAATAAATAAAACACAACATAAAATCCAGGCCTGGTCTTTCTCGTCCTTCACTGTTTTCGCTCCTCTTGCTTCCGGAACTCCTCCGTGAGAGATACGAGACCGGTGTAGCGCGCAGCTGACGCTCATTTTCACTCGCGTCACCGGCCTCGCGCCGTTCCCTCACGGCTCTCGCCCGCCCTGCTCGTCACATAGTGAAAGTGAAACTTTTAGTGAAACTTTAACCTTGAATCAACTCCACAGCAACTACATAAATTTATCCACTAACCGTTCAGAAACGTATAAAAGTTGGAACTTCTTCCTGAATCTCTCCATCAGTGTCGACTCCGCATTGAACAATGTAAGGATGAACACCGTCTGCGTGAGATTCTCCAGCTTTGTTGTTGTTGAGCAACGAAGCGCGAGCTGTTTCTGGAAAGAGGGTCGGGAGCAGCAGCTCATTTGCATTTAAAGGGACACACACAAAATGCTCACATCCAAACAGGCAAATTTGAAAAGCTATAATAAATGATCTGTGGGGGATTTTGAGCTAAAACTTCAGAAACATTCTGGAGACACCAGAGACTTTTATTACGTCTTCTGAAAAGGGGCATTACAGGTCTCCTTAAAAACAAGAGTCTGTTTGATACACAACTGTGTTATCGGAGCAATAATAAGATCTAGTTACCTCAGTTCAAATCAAAACAAAAGCAAATACAAGTTCAAAATAATGATATTTATTTATTGATAGTTCTAGATGGTCAAGGGGTTGTATGGAGGCACTTCTACAGTACAGCAACACAAGGTGTCATTCACAGCCGTTAGTGCTCATACCAGTGTTTAAACCTCTTTACAAACATAAAAGACACATTTTCTTTGGTTTTCAAGTTAATTGGATCAGAGACCTGGAATAAAGACCAACTTCAAATATCGACATTTATGATATTCACACCACTGTTAAGTGCTTCAAACTTTGCAGTGCAATCAAAAGTCAGCGAGGGTCTCATTTTTAGTTGGTGAAAATAAACGAAATTATTACTCTGATCAGGTTACACTGATATAAAAAATCCTTTGGCTTCATAAATGAGATTTTGACTACTGAGACCAAAACATCACAGTTTACAAGAGTCTATGACATACATTAACGATTAGATAAATGTAAGGTAATTAATTTAAACGTTGAATTAAACCCTTAATCAAACCCATGTAACATAACAGCCAACTGCATGCTGAAAAAATAAATATAAAGACAATTAGCATAAATACACGACAGAATTTCAGTGATGGGTCAACGTATGCTGCCGCATACAGCTGTAGTTTTAAACTAATGCTATTTATGTACAGACAATGTGACTAACAAAGGAAGTCAACGGCCAACGCATCAACAATCTGTAAACATTCCAGTCACAAAAGCCTTAATAAAGTTGATTAGTAAAGCGAAACGGAAACAACGAAGCAGTTAAACTACACATGCCCCAGTTTATCTGTTTTAAACACCAAAAATAAAATAATAAAAGCTACATAAAGTATTAAGACAAACAAATGTCTTACATCAAACACAACTGCTCAGTCACTCGTTCGGCGTGAAGGTCGACACACTTGTTCTATTAGTATTAAGCTTACAGCAGTGGAATATTATAATAAAACCTGAGGTCTCTGCCATAACGAATTCTGATCTATCACAGTATCGTGCGAGACGGATTTGGTCGGACCGTAGCAAAACAGTGATTTTAAATATATTACATAATGCACTGCACTTTTTCACATTGTGGAACAAAATAAATAACGCTTGCTCGTGTCAACTTGATTATTCAATCATATAAACTGCCACCCAAAAAAGGGTTTAAAAGAATATTACTATAGAGAATGAAACAGCGAAGATCCTCAGATCCTCAGGTTTTTTTTTTTCTTCTCACCCTGAGATTTGCATAGTAACCCCGATTCACAGCACTTCTTAAAAATGGCTAGTGCAGAAAAACGTCCCTGCCGTGTGAATGCAGTTCTCCTATCTGTTAAAGAGCTGGTTCCAGCCTCTGGTTGCTTCCATTAGATGTCTCTGTCCGTGTCCTACCCAAGCTTCTTGGTTTCTAAAAAGCCGGCCGCAAAACCAGCACTTAAACGTGGGCGGCGGCGACGTTTCTGATAGTGTCGGTACCACGGTATACTTTCTTCCACACACCCTTCTGAACCTCAGCTTCAAGCTGAACCTTTCCTTAACGGTCCCGTTTGGCCATTCTCTCCTGCAGTGGGACGCATGGCAATTGGCGATTAGGTTATTTCGGAAGGCGTCGCAGTTCAAATCTGAGAGCGCTCGGAGAGTTTTACGAGACAGTACGACCCGTTGCACGGCTCCTTTGTGCTTGTGAACGACTTTCATGATGTTCGCCACCTCGGGAATTTCAGTGTCAGGATGGTTGAGAACTATAACGGGCTGGTTATCGCGTGGGATTTGAACGGACTGCGAGGAGCTGTGAGGAATCAATCGAAGTGTCGTCGGAACGTCTCGAGCCACCGGTTCCCAGTGGAGGACGGACGCCGTGACGTTTTTGGAGGCCCGTGTAGATCGCTTCTGGAATTTGCTGACGGTTCCGCGGGAGTCCGCCGAGGACGTTTCTCCCATGCGCTTTCTGTTCAGTGACGCAAGAGGGCCGTGTGACTCGCTGGATCCGGTGGCTGTCGCTGGTATAGAGTTTGAAACATCAGGAAAGAGGATGCTGGTGTCGACTGGATCAGATTGCTGGTGTGTATCTGTTGAAAACATGAAGAAGAAGAGTAACTAACATGGCCATTTACATGTTTTTAGCAAGGGCTATATGATGGTATTTACAGTACTTGTCAAAGGTTTGCAAACTTTACTATTTTTAATGAGAGAAGTCTATTATGCTCACTACGACTGCATTTATTTGATCCAAAATACAGTAAAAATTGTGAAATATTATTACAATTTAAAAGAGCTGTTTTCCATATATTCAATATATTGTAAGATGTAATTTATATCCGGCGTTCAAAGCTGAATTTTCAGCATTATTCCTCCAGTCTTCAGTGTCACATGATCCTTCAGAAATCATTCTAATGGGATGATTTGATTATCAATGTGCTTCTTCATTTTTTTTCAAGATTCATTGATGAATATAAAGTTCAAAAGAAAATCTTTTCTAATCAATATAAATAAAAAAGGTATTCATTTTTTTCAAAAAAGAAAGAAAAATAATTACTGACCCCAAACCTTTGAGCGCTATATTACACAAGATTTTAATTAAATGCTGTTGTTTTTTTAACTTTTTATTCATCAGAAAATCCTGAAATATTAAGCAGCACAACTGTTTCCAACACTGATAATAAATCAGCATGTTAGAATGATTTCTGAAGGATCATTTTGATACTGTAGATATTTTCAGTACTGTACATATGAAAAATTTCTGTACTATGCATTCTAATACTGGTGCAATATAATAAATATTCATCCTAAAAAGTATGGAAAGCATGTTTAATTGCTATATTTTAATGAATGCTTTGAATCTTTTTGTGGCAAAGCCATTTCAGAGTAAATACATTAAAAAAACACATTAAATAAATATATGCTGAAAAACATGGAAATCCTGTTTAATGACTACATTTTACTTCATGCATCAAATGCTTTGAATGTTTGTGGCAATAACAGGTTGCTTGGAAAAAAGCTAAATGTAACTACATTAAATATAATTTTGATGAATATATTTCAAAAGGATGAAAACCTCAAAATTCCATGATATGATATTCATAATCTATAGTAGGTTCTCTGATCATTAATAATATTTATAAGAGCTTTAATTATTCTATTTGATGCACCTTATGCAGAACTATCTAACATTAATGATATACGAAATCCTGTGAACATCATCAGCTGCTAACGACTAACGCACATACAGATGTGAACAACTCGATTTGCACAGTCAATTTCCTCTCAAGTGTTCGCAGACCAGCTTTGACTGATGCAATATGGCTCAATTTAGATACTATGCATGTGACCTCAGATGTATTGAACTTCTTAACAATGAGTTTTTTGTCTAGTGGAAAGATTTGTTTGTAGGCCGAACCACATTAAACGTGCGGTTAAAAATCCATGGTTTTACAAAAGTCCACAAATTTTAAACTGATTTTCTTTTCTTTTTTTTACACCAAAGCCGATAAAATATTTTGAGTATAACTAGAAGAAAACATATTCCAATACACAAAATTCCTAAAAACTCAACAAGTACACTTTACCTCCGGTGCTTGTTAAATCTCGCAGAGGTTCTTCAGAGCTGTTGTGTGAAGATAAAGTCCGATCCGCTCTCACTTCATCCAGCAAATGGCTGATTGTTGTTGAAGGCAGTTCATCCACCGTCTGATTCAGGTCTGGAGCGCCGCACGTTTCCCTCTCACAGTCGTGCTGACCTACCGGGACCAGGGAATCTCTGGGGTCCGAGTTGTTTGTGCACTCGTCGGCACGGCTGTGGAATAACAGGCCCTCATCTTCACTTTGAAAATGGCACAAAGACCCAGTCAAATCCTTCAAGGGCGATCTAGAGGACGGACTAATGCAATCAAACCCTGAGATGGAGCACGAATCTGTGTTTGAATGAAGCCGAACGACGTTTGAGTCTAGTGTAAGATTGTGTTCGCTATCGAACGCCGCCGTAAGGAGTCGTGAGCTGCACCTCTCTTCCAAAGAACCCGTATCGGAGGTCAGATCACTATGACAGCCTGAATCTCCTTGGCATGCGGTAAAGTTTTCTTCTGATTCACTGAGGGTTTTGTCTTGGCAGTCTTTCGCTCTCTTTGCATTCGGACTTTGGACGTCCACCTCAGTCGTTCCGCGTTTGAAGGCGTCGAGATTAATGCGTGCACCGCATTCCTGATTTTGTTGGCTTTTTATCCTTTCAACCACTGAAGACAAAAATTCCTGCTGAGCTACACATCGTCCCTCCTTCTTTCTTTGGGACGAAGACCTTCTAGACGTCACCTGAGCATGAGAACAGTTTCCTGAGGCATTAACAGTTGAAATATCATTGGACTCGTCTTGTTGATTTGTGGGTTTCACAGTGTGAGATCCATCGCAGTTCGATTCCCTTGGAGAAGAAGCGTCTTGCTTGTTTGAAGGAATGACTTTGAGAACTAAATACTTTCTGCCGTCCACCATCTTGAACCTGACCACCTTTGTAGTGCAATCTGGGGGAACAGATATATTGTTCTTCTCCATAAGTCCAGCTAGCTTATCTTTCCCAGAGCGCCGCAGGCTTGGGTGTGGCGCGCTACGTCGCTTTGCGTTCGCTTGGGACGGACGGGGTGTAGTCGGCACGACGGGAACTAGATCATGCTCGCTTTTGAGAGATACAGGCCACTTTGTACCTCCACTAACTGTCCTTTCAAGAAACTGCTGTGTTTCCTTCAAGGTCTTCTCTGGATCCAACAACATGCCTTGGTTGTGCAGTAAGCCAGGTGTGGATAATGGTAATAGTTGGGATGCCCATTGGGGTTCTGGTTTTGGAATCAAGAACTTGAACTCTTGGGACGGGTTATCGTCTTTCTTGCAGGCTTGCGCCCGTTTCCTCCACCAATTCCTTCTACTCCACCTTTGACGGCATGCAGCAGCCATGTGCTTTAGGAGATTGTTTTTCTGTGCCATTCCCAACGCACCATTCGTAATGCCTTCTTCATGATCGCTTATGATTGGCGCAGAACACGTGTGACATATAAACGGCTCAATCTCCTGCATGGAGAGTTTGCATTTTGGACAGTAGTATTGACCATTCAGAGAATGGAGAGTTTGACAATGTTTGGTTAGTTGCGGCAGCGTTTGTTGGACGTCGTCATTACAAATCTCACAAGTGAACAAACCATCCTTGTGACCCAATCGGTGCAGCTGGAGCGTAGTGAACACCGGCGTGGAGAACCCGCACGTATCGCATGGAAACATCGGTGGGTTTCCTTCGCCTCCGTGGACGATCTTAAAATGCATCATTAATTCGGCAGGTCTAAAGGAGATGTCGTCGTTGCACGCAGAGCAGACGAAGGTGTTCGCCTCCAGCTGTCGTTTCTCGGACTTCTTCGTGTCTTTCTGTCCAAGTGCCGTAACATTCTCCTCCTCTTTCACAGTGTTTTGTTCAGCAGGAATTGAAAAGGAGGACTTCCTGAGACGCAGGCGTTTATGCCAAATGCCCCTCTCTTCATTCCCAACCTGAGTTTCACGGTTGGCATTGACCCCGTTCATGTTGGATGTACAGAGCCCTATACAAGACAAGGCAAAACATTAACTTTTAAATAGATCATGCTTAAAACTCAACAATCAACATACAAATTGTAACATCATACTTACTAATCAATGTCCAGATGTTTCTGGTTACAACACTGAGCATTACATAAGGCATGGGATGAATGTTTTGTGGTTTTAATTGTGTCAACTATTTTCTTTTCAGGATTACAATACTAGTCAGGGGTAAGTTTCCACAAAAAACTGTTTTCAACATTGATAATTATCAGAAATGTTTCTTGAGCCTCAAATCATCATATCAGAATGATTTCTGACGACTGGAGGAATGATGCTGAAAATTCAGCTTTGATCACTGGATATAAATTACAGTTTACTATACATTCACACAGTTATTTTAAATTGTAATAACATTTCAAAACTTTACTGGTTTTACTATAGGCTTGTTCAAAAAAAAGGGGGAGCAGATAAGACCAACATTAGTGTATGTTGAAACTGTGCTCGTTTATTACATTTACTCCTGTAATTTTGAGTAATTACTGT
>CM074279.1:30157632-30212632 GCA_037194245.1 Opsariichthys bidens
ACATGCACTGCATTTTCACCTGTTGGATGTTTGTGGGAATGTGTATACGAACTATGTGATGTACAGAATCAGAATGTTTCTCTTCTTGCATGTGCACTTTCTTTTCTGTGTCAAGACCATGCATTTCTGCGCTTCGCCCCGTCCCTGGTTGCCGCGGCGTGTGTGGCCTCCTCGCGGGTTATCTTGCGTCTGTCTCCGTCCTGGCCTCCGCGCCTCCAGCGTCTGTCGGCGTACAGCTGGGAGCAGCTGCTGCCCTGCGTGGAGAGACTTTTAATGTGAGTTTGACCCAGGGGTATTATTCTATTCTTGAGTAAAACCTTAAAAAAAAAAAAAAAAAAAAATAATGTTTTTGAAAGAAGTCTCTTCTGCTCACCAAGGCTTTATTTGATTAGGAAAAGAAAAGAAATGCAGTAATAAATGTAAAATATTTTTCTAATTTAAAAAAGCTGTTTTCTATGTGAATGTTTAAAATATAATTTATATCCAGTGATCAAAGCTGAATTTTCAGCATCATTACTCCAGTCTTGATCACATGATCTTTCAGAAATCATTCTAATGATGATTTGCTGCTTGCATTTCTGATTATTATCAATATTAAAAACATTTGTGCGGCTTCATTTTTGTGGAAACCATGATGCATTACATTTTTTTTAATGACTACTTTTATTCAGCAAGGATCCATTAAATTGATCAAAACTGACACTAAAGACATTTATAATGTTGCAAAAGATTGTCATGCTGTTCTTTTGGACTATCTATTCATCAAAGATCATGGTTCACACAAAAATATTAAGCAGCAATGACTCTTTTCAACATTGACAGTAATAACAACCATTATTAAAATTGAGCATCTATAATAAATAGTACAAATTGAGCAGCAAATCATCTTATCAGAATGATTTCTGAAGGATCATGTGACTCTGAAGACAGGAGTAATGATGCTGAAAATTCAGCTTTGATCACTGGATATAAATTATAGTTTACTATATATTCACTTAGAAAATAGTAATAATATTTCACAATTAATATTAATAAAAATGAATAAATGCAGCCTTTCTGAACAGAAGAGACTTCTTTCAAAAGCATTAGTTATTCCAAACTAAATAACAGAATTAAATTACATTTTGACATGTTTAAATAGAAATAATTCTTTTAAATTGTAATGATATTTTTACTGTATTTTTTTAAATTAAATAAATGCAGTCTTGGTGAGCAGCGGAGACTTCTTTCAAAAGCATGAATTATTCCAAACTAGTTCAAAATATTAATAGAAACTATAATAGTATCTCAATGATACTAAAATAACAGTGATTTGACCTCGTTGAAACTTTTCTGTCACGCCCCATAAAAGCATGCTTAGAGATATTTCACCCAAAAATGAAAATTGTCGTCATTTCCTCACCCTCATGTTGTTCCAAACCTGTATGAATTTGTGTCCTGCTGATTTTAAAGAATTTCTGAAACCAAACCGTTGATGAACCCCATTGACTTCTGTAGTATGGAACAAAATCCAATGGAAGTCAATGGGGTCCATCAACTGTTTGGCTTCTTTTCTCCTCTTTTGTGTTCCGCAGAAGACAGAAATTCATACAGGTTTGGGACAACATGAGGATGAGTAAATGATTTTTCATTATTGGGTGAACTATTCTTTTTTTTTTTTAATGCAAACATCATTTCAGTAGTATGCTTCAGCATAGATGAATGAAAAGACATCATCACCCCTAAATGTCCTCTCCCTCTCTCTCAGCGCTCATGACAGTGATGTAAAGGAAGCAAACAAGCAGAAATGCCATCAGCCGAACGCTCAGCCAGCGCAGACGGTGTTTCCCGTCCAGGCTCCGAGCGTGTCCTTGCATCAGTACATGCAGCGGCCGAACACGCAGTACATGCAGCAGAACTGCCAGCCGGTGGTCGTGTCGGCTCAAGGTCCCGCAACATACCTCGCACATTCGGCCTCCGCGGCGCCTCTGCGTCAGACGCAGACCATGGATGCCAAGGTGAACGTGCCCGGCAGGGCTTACCAGGCCAACGCGCTGTACCCCTGCTTCGACAGGTGATGAACCGGGACGGGAAAGCCGGACTGTTCCTCTCCATTGATGTGTGCAGCCGTAGACAAGCACACCGCTCTTAAATGTTACTTGAATCGAGCCACTTCAGCTGCTACATTCTGAATCCTTTTTAATTTACGTGATTAGGGTGAAGACTAGATGATTTAAATCACTGAGGTGTGGAGTCATCCCAAATGTGCAATATTATAATTCTGTCAGGCATATCCCAATGGTGTTTCATTTGTTGTTCGGTTACAAATAGCATGATTACTTAATAAATGAAGACCTCATGGGAGTTTGAAGTAAATTTGTACTTGGAACTTACTGTTTTTACTAACACAGGCTAGTGTTATTTTGCTCTACCTCATTGAATGTGGACTGTTGTTGTCTTGGAACTTTATAAATGCACTTTGGTATAGTGTTTTGCTTTTTCTTTTTTTTTAAATAAAAATGCAACATTTCTGTTGTAGCTTGTTTTGGTGCATTTACACTGAGGTTTGTATCCATTGGAACATGTTTATTATTAAATTTACCCTTCATGCAAACATTTACATATGCAACTATTTGTTTTTATAAATAGTTCTACATCAACCGGCGTAGGATTTTTTTTTTTGAGAATCACATAGTTATTACTGACAGGCATTTTTATTTGTTTAACTGATGTGTAAAAGTCACTTAAAATAGTATGTTTGTTCAATATGTGTTTTTTTTTTGTTTGTTTGTTTTTTTCCCACAATAGTAAATGTTGATAAACTTTAAAGATGCCTTCTCAGGAATTTGCTTTATAATAGAGAAATAAAAAAAATAAGTTGGCTTAACAAGCCTGCAGCTCAATAATCAGGTTTAATTAAATGTCATGGTTGTGTAGAATGAAAATCGGACTTTTAATCTGGATTCTTATAGTTAAAACTCAATAACATGAATTGCTTCAGCTAACCAAATTAATGCATGTGTGAAATCATGAAAGAAACAGACAAAAATGAATCATTCCTGTATTATTTTTGGTTGTTTGCACATATATATATATATATATATATATATATATATATACATTCATGTCAGGGAAAAACATTTAAAAAACTATATTATAAAAAAAACTATTTTAGGGAAACGGTTTAGAGAGAAAAAAATTAAAAATATGGTTGAAATAAATGTATAAAATTGGAAAAATAATAATAAAAGCGTGAATAAAATAAACATAAAATAGATTAAAATAAATGAACAAATAACAAAAGTCTGATTAAAATAAATTAAATATATATATATATATTGACACTAGATATCCAATTAAAGTAAATAAAATATAAATAAAAAATAATACATCTAACAGTACTGAACAAAACTAAGTAGAAAAAAGAAACTTAATGTAACGCCATATTTTCCAAATAATAATTTACATTGAAATGGTCTAGATCTTTATTTTGAAAAATTGCCTAGCTGTGACGGTGTCTAAATAAAGCTTTGTCCTTAGATTTTATACAACGGTGACCGGTTGTTTTTTAAAGCAAAATTTTTACTGACAACAGATCTAAATAGAACAATTAAAGACAAAAAAAAAAAAAAAAAACATTCTATCATCGGAAATCTGCAACAGATATTGCCAATTATTCTCTATCGCTTCTTTTTTTATTTTTATTAGTTTATTTTTATTTATAATTCTTTAATTAAAAATAACTATTACTAATTAAGGAATTATTTTTAATAAATTTTTTTTAAAAAATATTATGTTTCTAAAAACGCACCGCAGGAACTCCGCATGTGTCGTCACATCCGGTGTGTCTGAAAGGCTCTAGAATATTACAGCAGCTTCGCGTTCGTTCTGCTGTGTGTATTTAAGCGCGTGTCCGACCGCTGGCGCTCTTTTAGGCTGTCATGACATTACAGAATATATCCGCATTAACGCTCATGTAAACATAAGCCCCGAACCAGTGCTGGAGACGTCCAGAGGATCATTATATTACGTATCAACAGGTAAGAAAAAAGCAGGGAGGATTTAAGACTCGCGAGCTGTCAAAACGCTGTACGGGAGTGTGTGCAGACATATCTTCATCTTTTGTGTAACGGTATTCACGCGAAGTAATGAAATACAGCTGCTATAAATATAAATGAAAGTCGCAACATAAGTGGGGTGTGTTTTAATTTATTTTGAAAGCCTTTCATTAAAACAAACGCGCACTTTTGCGCTAATAATTTACTGATATTCTCTCAAAACTGCGTTTAATCACCAACCGTTTTAACGGTCTTTTTTCAAACACACTCGTCATCGTCACTGATGTCAGTGTCTGTTCAGGCATTTAAATCTCACGTCAGTCACGTGGCTTTAAAATTCCATACAGTGGTACATTTGTTGTTGTTTAGTATAAAGAAGTTAAATGTATGTTTATAAAATGAAAGTGCCCAGTTTTAATGTATCTAATTATAGACTAACTGTAAGCTGTGTTATGCAATAATTGTTGGTACACACCTCCTACAAACTGAACTTTCTAGAGAGAATTCTGTCGAATTTTCTCTACAGGGCGGGACTAATCTGCGTGATTATCGGTTTCAACTTCTGTGACAGTTCTACTATTAGGCTACTAGTTAGTTTTGTTACCTAGTGAGTGCACTTAAAGAAAATGTGTATTTATTTGTAGTGGGTTGTTTTCATGTATCTGATTTTTTTTTTCTATTTTATTTGAATCAATATTATTGCTTTTTACTATTATTATTATTATTATTATTATTTTATTATTTTATTTTCGCCCCACTCTGGATGTATCATTAAAAAAGAACTTTATCTAATGACGTGCCTCTTGTTATAGATGCATTAAAGAGTTTGGTTTTGCTTTCACTTGACCCCGGTGTGTGTGTGTTTTTGTGTGAAGTGCTTAAACCTGTAAGTCTTCACCTGTGGAAGAGAGCGGCCATACGGGCCTGTCGTCATGCTATGCTGGGGAAATGCCTCGTACGGGCAGCTCGGTTTAGGCGGAATTGATGAGGAGATCGTGCTGGAGCCGAGGAAATGTGAGTTCTTCGAGGGCAAGCGCGTACGGGACGTGGGATGTGGCAGACGTCATACCGTCTTTCTGCTAGAGGACGGGACGGTGTACACCTGCGGCTGCAATGACCTGGGACAGCTGGGGCATGACAAAGCACGCAAGAAACCAGGTAGGGCCGCACAGACGCTCTGCTAGCATTATCATGGCTTTTAACTGGGTTACTCGGTCTTAAGGCGTTAGTTCTCCCGAAAATGTCACCTCATGTCGTTCCACACACAAATTAAGATAATTTTGATGATATACAAGAGGCAGACCGCAATGCTTTCAAGGTCCAGAAAGGTACTAAAGACATTTTTAAAACATGACTGCAGTGGATCAGCCTTAGTGTTGAGAATACTTTTTCTGTGCAAAAACGAAAATATCTTTCACATAGAAAGTGCAGCGCTCTCTACGTCGCAATGCTGACTCGTTCTTGGCCGGCTGCTGCGCCAGCATCACGTCCCGTCGCTTCATAACATTAAGGTTGAACCACTGTAGTCACGATGACTATTTTAACGATGTCTTTACTGCTTCTTTGGATATTGAATGTGGTAATGATGTTGCTTTCAATGGGGGATAAAAAAGCTCTCAGTAAAAATATCTTAATTAGTGTTCTGAAGATCAGCGAAAGTCTTATGGGTTTGGAACGACATAAGGGTGAGTCATTAATGACAGAAATTTCTTTTTTGGGTGAACTAACCCTTTAAATGACACATAATAAGGTGGTTCCTTCATTCTGGTATGAAACGCCCACTTCTTGCTGGATCAGGTCTCACCCTTCTTCATTTTGTAAGTTTCAAGTATAAAATGTATATGTACATGCGATAGAATATATGTATATGTGAAAGAAGTCTCTTCTGCTCACCAAGGCTGCAGTTATTTGATCAAAAATACAGTAAAAACAGTAATAATGTGAAATATTATTAGAATTTAAAATAGCTGTTTTCTATGTGAATATGTATATATTAAATTATTATTTATTCCTGTGATCAAAGCTGAATTTTCAGCATCATTACTCCAGTCTTCAGAGACACATTATCCTTCAGAAATCATTCTAATATGATGATTTGCTGCTCAAGAAACATTTATAATTATTATTATCGTTATAAGTTTATTTACTGTCACTTTTCCTCCATTTAAGGCATCCTAGTTGAGTAAAAGGATTCATTTCTTTTACCCAAAATGTTGAATGGTAGTACATCACATTCTCACAAACTCTGCATACCATTCAAGCACCCCTGTTCGGGAACTCTGGGTTATATCAGGATATATCAATGGGACAGCCTGTACTTTCACAACATCTGCTGAAATCAATCTGATGGATTTGGTGACATTTTACATTCCACAGAATTTCTAATGAGTCGGCCAGTGTGACATCGACTTTTGTTATTTCTTTAGAAGTCACATGACCTTTTACTCTGAAGTGTGTTGCTTTGTATGTTTGCACTGAAATTGATGGGCCCTTTACAACAACAAATACTGTGAAATACAATAAACTTTCAAAAGATATTAAAGAAGTAGTTCAATTCATGATAAATAACTCCCCCTGATGTCATCCAAGATGTTTGTGTCTTTCTTCCTTCAATCGAAGGGAAGTTAAGGTTTTTGAGGAAAACATTCCAGGATTCTTCTCTATATACGATACAATACAATACAATGCAATGTTTATTTATATAGCACAATTTAAAAACAACCGAAGGTGACCAAAGTGCCGTACAAAATATACACAAAATAAAACCAATTGTAAAAACACCAAACAACAACAACAAACAGTCAAAGACAATAAAACACAAGCTTTAATATGGGTGGAGAGCATAAAAGTAAAAATCATAAAACAGCAAATCAAGAAATGTTAAACGCCAAAGAAAATAAATAAGTCTTAAGCGTAGACTTAAAAATAGAGTTGGGGCAGTTCTGATATAATTCGGGAGACTATTCCAAAGTTTGATTTACTCATGTCCTGGGAACTTGCAATTGTCTATAAAGTGGACTTCAATGGGGTTCAACGGGGTGAAGGTCCAAATGTCAGTTTCAGTGCAGCTTCAAAGGATCTACATGATCCCAGACGAGGAATAAGAGTCTCATCTAGCGAAACAACAATCTGTCATTTTCTAAACAAAATAAAATTTATACTTTTTAACCAGAAATGCTCTGCTCTGCAATGCACCACGCATTACATAATCATGTTGTGAATGTCGAAAGACTGAGTCAAACGACCTTTACAAAAAATGTAAAACAACGATGTCGGACGATTTTGAAGTTGGAGGAGAAAATGAGATTTTTTCACCCTACCGCGGTACTTCCGCTTGCATCACATGTGACCTTTCCAACGTGATCACGTAATGAATGGAGCATCACAGAGCAGTGCAAGATGAGCATTTGTGGTTAAAAAGTACACAATTTTATTTATTTATTTTTAGAAAATGATAGATGGTTTCACTAGATCAGACCCTTATTCCTCGTCTGGGATCATGTAGAGTCTTTGAAGCTGCACTGAAACTGACATTTGGACCCGTTGAACCCCAGTGAAGTCCACTATATGGGGGATCGTATTATGCAGATTTTGTAGTTCAAATATGAATTTTGCTGTAGCGGATGCAACATTGAAATATACACAATATATTGGGAAGTAGGTCATCAGTATAATTCACACAGAGTTTCTGATGTTTACACACCCTCTCTAGAACAGGTAGTGTCTCTGGATGCTCAGAACATTGTGGCCGTATCTTGCGGTGAAGCTCATACTCTGGCTCTGAATGATAAAGGACAGGTGTTTGCATGGGGTTTGGGTTCAGACGGGCAGCTCGGCCTGTCAAATCTAGAAGACTGTCTCCGTGTACCCAGGTAAAGAACCTGCACCTCTTAAACCTTGAAGCATTAAATATCTTAGAATTATTGCCACTATAATGGGTTCTGTACCAACAAGCCTAGACAAATATGACGATCATATTCCATGACCTCCCCGCATAGCATAAATAACACTGTGTTTCTGTTCTCTCTTGTCAGAACTGTCAAGAGTTTGTCAGAGGTTCATATTACCCAGGTAGCCTGTGGATATTGGCATTCCCTTGCTTTAGCCAGAGGTATGATTCTTAGTATAGTTCTAAACTGTATTATTACATCTGAAACTGCTCTCTTTACTCTAATTATGTGATATTATTCCCAAATTCTTGCTCAAGGAGGTCAGATATTCTCCTGGGGCCAAAATAAATACGGACAGCTGGGGCTCGGGATTCAGGGAGCCGGTGTCTCCACCCCACAACTCATTCAGTCTTTGCAGGGCATCCCATTTGCCCAGATATCTGCAGGGGGCGCTCACAGCTTCGGTCTCACGCTGTCTGGGGCTGTTTTCGGCTGGGGGCGAAACAAGTTCGGCCAGCTGGGCCTCAGCGACAATGATGGTAAAACAAACACCTTAGAGATTCACTTGAGCTTTCTCTGGTTGAATGATATTTATGGTGGGATACGTGGTGTTCTTCAGATCGCTATTTCCCTGCCTTGCTGAAGACTCTCAGGTCTCAACGGGTCGTTTATATATGCTGTGGAGAGGACCACACGGCAGCACTAACAAAGGTATGGTTGAACTTGTTTATTATAAGGACTTAATGGGCTCGTGACATTATTTTTTTATTATCTTAAAGGATTAGTTCACTTCAAAATTTAAAATTTCCTGATAATTTACTCACCCCCATGTCATCCAAGATGTTCATATCTTTCTTTCTTCAGTCGAAAAGAAATTAAGGTTTTTTAGGAAAACATTCCAGGATTTTTCTCCATATAGTGGACTTCAATGGGGTTCAACGGGTCCAAATGTCAGTTACAGTGCAGCTACAAAGGGCTCTACATGATTCCAGACGAGGGTGTCTACTATCTGTCATTTTATAAAAAAAAATTAAAAATTATCTACTCTTTAAACACAAATTTGTGTATTGCACTGCTCTGCGAGATGAGAATTTGTGGTTAAAAAGTATATCATTTTTATTTCTTTTTTTGAAAATGACTGATCGTTTCACTAGATAAGACTCTTATTCCTCGTCTGGGATCATGTAGAGTCTTTGAAGTTGCACTGAAACTGACATTTGGACCCGTTGAACCCCATTGAAATCCATTATATGGTAAAAAATCCTGCAATGTTTTCCTCAAAAACCTTCATTTCTTTTCGACTGAAGAAAGAAAGACATAAACATCTTGGATGACATGGAGGAGAGTAAATTTCAGGAAATTTTCGTTCTGAAGTGAACTAATCCTTTAATGTTCCTTGAGGTTCCTTTATAATGTTAATACAGTTTTTTGCACTCACACACAAAAAAATGTAATTATTTTCAACCCTCATTCTGATCCTCTGTCTGAAATTATCTGTTTTAAGGGGTGGCATCTTTAATGCTCGTCAGTACACAACCATTGTTATGATTGCATAGGAAACCTTTTCAGCGCCCACTCGCTATTGCATGGGAGTAAGTGTTTTGAAACTTTATCCACATAAAACCGTCATTTACAGACAAAGCATTATGTAATTTTTATGAATATTTTACACGTGGTTTGTGATGTGGCTGCTGACAGATCAAATACGGTTGGCTGCTTCATCTTTCTAAAAAAAGTTCTTTGAACTCTCCTTTACATTGTGCCTCGTTTACAAAATAAAATGCTCTGAACAATCATGTAATCCTCCGACTTTATCTGGGATGCCTTTTAAATAAACCATCCACTTGTTTCTGACGCTGGGAGACAGTGTCAGTGATTATAATGGGATCTATTTGCTTATAACGCGGCACTTGCATCCAGTGTTGACAGGCGTGAGCCAGTGGGCGGGGCCTGTGGTACAATCATGTGTAACTATTCGTCGATGTCTTTCTCTGGAGGCTGGCATATGCAAATGAATTTGCCTGTGTGATGTCACAAATCCAACAATATCCAAACGAGATGCTTTTGGACCTTGATTAAATGCTTTTGTTTATAATGAGGTGGATGTTTTAAGCTATGAAATTTGTAGGATGTTTTATTGGTACAAAGACCTCATGTCTCCTTTAATAAGCAATTATTGTAATTTATTGACCTATTTAGTGCTGTACATTCAGAAGAAGCAATAGCCATAGTTTAGATTAAGTCAAGTCAAATTCATTTGTGTAGCGCTTTTTACGTTACACGAAGCAGATTTACTGTAAATTATGTTAATGTTTATAATATCTTCATGCCTTATAGTCGTGTTAATCAGATTAGAGCTGGGCAATAATATAGTTTACATTTTGTAATGATCCAAGCAGTTAAGATTTGCTATAGTATATATTGCTTTATTTGAGTATGCTTGATGTATGTAGATATAAATATAATACATTTAGGTTACACTTTATTTTAAGGTGTCAGTATTACAGTGTAATTATACATTTAGGTACTCAATAATGACAATTAACTACATGTACTTACTATATGTTTAGGTTTAGGATGAGGCTTTGCTTTAGGGTTAATTGCATGTAATTATGCATAATTTCTAGTTATTACTACAGTAAATAAATGTAACATATGTAACAGTGACACTGTAAAATAAAGTGTTACCATGCATTTATTCATCCAAATCTTTATAAAAAGCTGGGCAATAATATAGTCACATTTTGTGACAATTTACTGTAGTACTTAACACTTTACTTGATTAGTAATTAGTCATTTTTGTTTTGTTTTTGTAGGAGGGAGGTGTATTTACATTTGGAGCTGGTGGGTACGGTCAGCTGGGACACAACACCTCAAACCATGAGGTGAACCCCAGGAAGGTGTTTGAACTGATGGGAAATGTGGTTGCACAGATAGCTTGTGGTAGGTAAGTATCTAAAAAAAAAAAAAAATTGTTTCATTTTTACTCAGTGTCTTTATGAAAACTTGAGACCTGCTGCCGAGAAGCTTCTTTATGAGAATATATCTCTAATCATGAAGAACATGAATTGCTTTTGTTTTTACCTGCATGTAAGGCAGCACACTTTGGCGTTCATCCCTTCATCAGGAAAGATTGACTCATTTGGTCTCGGGGGTAACGGGCAGCTCGGAACCCGCACCACCTACAATAGGATGAGTCCCGCCCCTGTGAAGGGCTGCTGGCGAGCACATACTGATCCCGTGCCTATGGATATAGGTGAGTTGACTTTCAAGTCTTTCAGCAGAATTCATTTCTCGGACAGATGTCCTTCTCAGTGTTTCCCAAACTGACTTTGTTCATTATGCAATTTATCTTAAAGTAAAAAAAAACAAACAAATAACAGATACCATGCCTCTAGTCCAAATGGCTTATTTAGGGAAATGCTGACATGATTTACTAGAGCAACACCAAGATTATGGGTCTAATTCTGATTGTGTGAACTGATTTAAAAATATGTACTCTTTAAATGTACTCTTAATGTACGTAAAGATCATACAGAGTTGAGTTGCACTTTAGTATTGTATATGGGTGCTTTTGTTCACTCCTCAGTGTTTCTGTGTGTTTACTGTATCAATATACTGAGAAACACAGAGGGAAAACCATGTGGTAATGTTTCAGATTTGACAGGGCTGTGTATTTCAGAGGCGGAGCAGTGTTACTGTGTGAAGAGGATCTACGCTGGAGGAGACCAGAGCTTCGCTCACTATGCTTTACCTCAGGTATGAGCAGAGGTCAAGGATCAGGCTAAAGGCTGATGAGACGTGTATTACAGGGAACCTATTATGCAAAATTCACTTTTACATGGTGTTTGAACATAAATGTGTGTTGGTAGTGTGTACACAACCACCCTATAATGGTACAATTCCACCCAGTTTTTTTTTTTTTTTTAATAATTCTATAAATCACAAGCAGTGTCTCAAAATAAGCTGTTTGCAAACACAGTGCACAAGTCTCGCCCTCGACTGCTGACGGACTCTGCCCTATTAGCATAGACCCCACCCTGCATGAGCTGTGCACAGTCCGCCATGTTTAAACCCTCGCCAGAGCATTTAACAGCAGCGTTCCAGAAATATTCTTATTAAAGCTACTAAAGTTATTCAGTCAAGAGCAGTGAATTTCACTTTTATACACAGATCTAACATACAGATGCGATTTCTTTACTTCTTTACAGAACCGACTGTTTGTGAAGTGTGTATGTTTTTAACATAACCTTACGTGTTTTTTAGCATTTAAGCGCAATAAGACATGAAAAAGAACTTAGTTTGATACTCACGGGATGTGCGGTCTGACAGTCAGCTTTCTGTGCGCGTGCTTCAGATGTGTGCGCTCAAACAATCTAAAAGTCTGGAAGTTTACACCGATATGGCTTTAAAACGCATGCAGATAATAAACTTTCATGATGATGAAGAACTGCAATGTCACATGCATGATCGATCGCGATAGAAATGATAATCAAAATCAAACAGATGTTTTAGTTTTTGGCAGAGTATCCAAGGCACGAGTTGTACAGGCTCCGCCCTCTTCTGGAAAGTGGGGCAGGAACAGCATTTTATTGTCATTTCCCCACCCACACAGCCATTGTTACATCTTCAGTGATCCTTATCACACTTTCCTCATTGTTATGGTACCAGAATGAATCAGGAACAGCTGTCTAATTTGGATTCGTTTTAAAATATTTCTGGATGTTTAAATATTTCTTGTCACACAAATCCTGTTTTATATGGTAACATGATATGTCAGCATCTAAAACTGTCAATTGTATTTCAAAAATGTGCAGTACGTGTTAGTTTGTACAGTTGCCTTTGTAGCGATTGGCCGTTCGCTGATGTTCCCATTTAAATGACTCAGCTGTATTGCTGTAGGATGACAGCCCTCCACTAGATGTGAGGATAACCAGACCTGACGGACAGATCTACACGCTCAGCACTGACCTCATCCAGAGATGGCTCAATCACGGCCATGGGAGACTATCACCAGAAATCGCCAAGTACTACTTTGACTTTCTTTACTTAAATTTTTACATTAGGGCAATGTAGATGAAACTCAGTCTGTCCTAATAAAAATGTTTATCCTTAATTCGAATCAAAAAACGTCATGATGCTGTCTGTATAGGTCTGAACGTCATTCTGATGATGTGTCTTTGGTGTCTCTTGTAGTGAGATTGATCTTGTGTTCTCTTCAGCGAGTTGTCTCAATGGAAGTTTTCTGTCTGGAAGGTAACTAGATGTCATACATTCTATACTATACTATACTATACTATAATTACTCTCTGTAAACCTCATTAGAAACTGATGATTGTTTCTCTAATGAGTGTTGTGTTTTGCAGTAATCCAGATCACTACAGCACTAGCAGTAAGTGCTCAGGTGTGGACATCAACACGGCCCGTCTGCTCTACCACAGGCTCATCCAGCCCGATCATCCACAAATATCACAAATTGTGAGTCACTTGTTTTTATCTTTCCAGGATGAATGAAATCAATGTTGTGTCATTTTCAGAAGACTCATGTTAAATGTATTATTTTCCGGTGCACTTCTTTAAGTGCCCTTGATTCCCGTAGTAACCAGTGCATGCTTATCCTAATCCAGATTGCTGCCAGTTTGGAGAAGAATCTCCTCCCCAGATTGAGCAGTTCTCCTCCAGACATCGAGGCTCTGAGACTCTACCTCACGCTGCCCGAGTGTCCGCTCCTCAGCAACCCCTCCAACTTCACCACCCTCACCATTCCTTTCGCCAAGGCCATCATAAGCCTGAAAGACACCCCCATCAAAGTGCTTGGTACGTCCCATCCACTACAAGAGGAAATTTGTTGTTTGGGCTTCGTCATGGCTCTAGTAAAACACTGAACAATATTTTTATTGTCCAAAATCGGCAATCAAATGCATTTTTACTGGTCAATTTATATAAAAATAACAGGAAGTGAAACGTTCATATTTGAATGTTTCACAACAGAAAGTTTTTGACTTTCTGACTGGATCATGTCCCAGTGAGTGCAGCTTTTGGCGATAAGTGATTGATTAGTGTAAAATTATAACTTATTTGAATGAACCGTATTTAAGGCTTTATATAAAGTGATGCATTTTTAGACTGTCCTTCATGAATGGATCTGCAAATTTACTTCTCAAACTTTTTTAAAAGACTTCTTCTCTTGCCTAGGAAAATTCCCAGACCAGTTGGACCATTACATTTTGTATTTTGAAGTTAAAAGGAATTTAACTTCTTTGCAACTACATGCATGTACACGCTTACCATATGCATAGTGCACTATTAGTGTACAATAGGCAATGGTTGCACTTCTGCACGTTGGTAGGTATTTCTGAGTCGTTTACACATTCACAGCATAAGCGCATCGTCTCACAGCATGCCAGAGGCCATGCCATTCAGCAGCCATTCTGCTTTCCTGATGTTCAGTATTTTTCTTTTTAATAAAGAGTAACTTGTGAATTCCATTTCAAAAAAAAAAAATTATTTGGGGCAAAAGAAGAATTTTTTATCGTGGAGAGAATTTTTTCAACCATCTTCTTGTTCGATCATTTAGTTTGTTGGTGAATTTCATGAAGAAATGTCTGGGTCATTTCTTCACCCAAAAATCAAAAAGGAATTTTTGCATTGTGACATCTTCATGACTGTTAAGCACATTTGCTCCCCCAAATTCTCATTGTGGTGTGTGTATATATGTATATGTTACTGGTATGGTATATATTACTTTACTTTTTTATTTATTTTTTTTGGCCTACATTTAGAATTAACCATTTTTATTTATTTATTTTAAGGAAACTGGTGGTCCAGGTTTGAACCAGCGGTCTTCCAGAGGCTGGTGGAGCTCTATAAGGAGGTGGTGGTGTATCTACTGCGGATGCAGAAACTGGGAATTCCCCATTCTGAACAGAGGATCTTCACCTGCTTCCTGCACACCTCACTCAAACTCCTGGAGATCCTCCACTCTGTGAGCACAACAGTTAAACAGACACGGGCTATGCCCCAATTTGGATAACATTTGTCCTAAATACTAATATTAGAATTGGTGTGTCCCAAATCATTTAAAACGCCATGTCTAAATACTCTGTGTATGTCTTTCTACCAACTCATACTTTTCATTATTTAACATGAAATAACAATGACGAGTACTTCTCATTTTTGCTGGTGAATGTACAGTAGTTGTAAACCATAAATGGAACCGTATTGTAAAGTGTTAATGGAAATTCTGTAATATTAATTTGCTAATATTATTTTTATTTTCGTGTTGCAGGTTAATGAGCGTGCAGGACAGATCATCCAGTATGACAAGTTCTATATTCATGAGCTGGATGAGCTTATAGACATCAGGAATGATTATGTCACTTGGTTTCAGCAGCAGATGTTCTCTGTGGTGAGTCTGCATTGTACAAAGGTAATAGGCCTCATTTTACACTGCTGAATTTTGAATTTACTGTCACTTTAAGGTGACGTGTGTAACTCCTGTGCTGCTAGATGTTTAAAAATTATACTTCCCTTAACCTCAGATCACATTCTCCTCTGTCTCTCGTCTGTTTTGAACAGGTTATGGACTCGCAGGTCACCTTGTGCAAATACCCATTTGTTTTTGACGCTCAGGCGAAGACGACGCTGCTCCAGACTGATGCTGTGATCCAGATGCAGGTGAGAGAGCTCTGCCGCATCTGAAGTTTTGACATCATGTTTTACTCTAGTGCGCTCACAGTGCTGTTTTGTGATCAGATAGCCGTGGACCAGGCTCAGAGACAGAACTTGCATTCGCTCTTCCTGGCTGGTGGAGGAGTGGAGTCTGTAAACCCCTGCCTAATCCTCATCGTACGCCGACATAACGTGGTCGGAGACTCCATGGAGGTGCTGAGGAAGTCCAAAAACGTTGATTACAAGAAGCCGCTCAAGGTAAACTAGTTTGCCTTAATCTGTGCGTCTGCATTGCTGCTTCTGTGGTTTTTAATTCTATTGTTCTGCAGGTGATCTTTGTTGGAGAGGAGGCCGTGGACGCTGGCGGTGTGAGAAAAGAGTTCTTCCTGCTCATCATGAAAGAACTCTTAGACCCTAAATATGGCATGTTTCGATACTACGAGGACTCCAGACTCATCTGGTTCGCTCACAAGGTATAGTAACGAAGCATTGTCGTTCGAAAATCTTCAAATATCTTTATTCAGATGCCAAAAGTCCACAGTACAAAAATGCACTTGATCTCATTTATAGATCTGTTACTGTACTACTTCTGAAAAGCCGTAAAGGGGTCATGAGATGCATTGTTTTATAGTTTTATTTATTTCTCCTGGGATGCATTTATAATGCAATTTTTACATCAAAAATTGTCTGTTTAGAAATAAAAAGCATTTTTCCTAGCCTGATTTTACACTTTGATTTGAACACACTGTTTTAAAGGGCATGTCCGCTGTGAGGCCGTGTAATACGTTGTTATTACAGCTCTCAAGTTTAATTAACTGTGTAAAGTGTTGATTATAGCATTACATTTAGATCGTGGCATGAAAGGTTGCAGTGATGGAAATTATAGTCAATCACAGACATGTTGTTGAGCTCATGAAAGCAGTGATCTCGTCATTGAAACTCTTGTTTCTGCACACTAACGAATGCTTTCATCATAATGAACAGTGCAAACACCATGTAACTAAGAGTTTCGTTGAATAAAACGGGAGTTTTGGCGCGAGAATTTTCGATTTGCGCAAGAACAAGAATTTTAAATTTTGTGCTGTTTGATTGACCGCTCCAGAGATTGTAAAGGGAGCGTTCTTTGATCGCTTTCTATATGTAATTTAATCGTGTTTAAATAACAGATTATTTTCATCATACTAAGAGAAACAACGTGAAGTTGACCGTTTAGTAACTGGTTTGATTTACTGACACACAGACAAAGAACATCTGACTGTCCATGAATCATTAATATCAGATCAGGCATTAACAGTTACTTGCATCGTAAAAGCCTGCACAAAAATACAATTGATTTATCAAAGAATCCACAGTGAAATATACCGAATACAAATAAAGCTCAACTGAGAAATTCACATTGTTGAAAATATCCATATTCCAAGCCATGAGGATCCTTTGAAAGGTAATGTTATTTGTAGTCCTGTATCGCTCTTCTCTCCTCATCTTGTCACTAACACACTGGTGGGCGGGGCTAATGTTGCAACGATAATGTAGGCGTTAATTTCTTCTGTGGAGGCGGAGTTTCACCATCATAGACACATTCCAGGATCAGTCGTTATCTGGACCTGGTCCAGGAAGCTTTCAGTTCTGAAACGGGTGACCTCTTATATATCAAAAGCTCAAGGAAAAGTTGATTTCTCAAATCATGACCCCTTTAATTTGTTAAATTTGTTCTTCTAATACATGTATATTGAAGTAAATCAGACAAAACAAGTTATATACGACAATCATCAGAAATGTAAATATACTTTATATATAACTTACGTTAATTAGAAAAAAAACAAGATCAAAAACATGATTAGAAGAATCACTATTCAAAAGTTCTCAAGAATATTCATGGGTATTATTGTGATTTTATTTCCTATCTTATTATATCACTGTCATACCCATCTCACACGATAAAATTAGATACACTACTGATGAGGTTACTGTAGTGTAAGATGAGCAAATGTCAGTCTCACACATGTCAGCTTTGCTTTACTGCAGACATTTGAAGACATCGACTTGTTCCACCTGATTGGTGTCGTCTGTGGTTTGGCCATCTATAACCTCACTATAGTGGAGCTGAACTTCCCACTAGCGCTGTACAAGAAACTACTGAAGAAAGCGCCCACTCTAGAAGACCTGAAAGAACTCATGCCTGATGTTGGGAGGTGCGTTTTTCAATCCATTGAGACAGATTTTGTGCTTCGGTTTGTAGGTTGCACAGCTTAAAGGGCTGATATCACGAAGAGTCAAACCAGCATTATAATGAAAAGTTAAAATATGACTGTTTTGTGCTGAAAACATTAACTTTAACCCTGTAAAAGCATTTTATAATGCAACAGTTGAATTTATTGAAAGATAAAAAAAAGTTTAATGTGTTTTTGTTGAGGCTTATAATTTGATACATCAGGCTTTTATGGCTGATATTGTTTGATATAGTAAGAAAATGGAGGAAAAATGCTTCAATATTCAGAGGCCCAAGTAAAAGCAAAAGTATGCAATTTGGTGCAGATTGCCGCTGATCTTTATAAGTGTTAACTGTACAATTATACTAAAAGGCCTTTTGCTAGCTAAAAAAAAGTGTAATCAATCAGACGACAGAAGGCACGTAATAGATGTGCAATAGGTTTTTCAGCAAAGTTTTATCATGTTGATTATTTAGAGGCCTTAGAATTGTGCATATCAAATAAGATACGGTATGGTTTATATGGTTAATAATCATCTTGAAAAATGCATGATATGACCCATTTTATGGAATGTGTAAATGTGATCCTCACCTATGTTTTTCTCTGGATCTTCAGGAGTCTTCAGCAGCTGCTGGATTATACAGAGGATGACTTGGAAGAAACTTTCTGCCTGAATTTCACAGTAAGAACATTAAACTGTAGTTGGCACATAATGTCCTTTCGAACGAGTGCTTCGCTAAAAAAATAAATCAATGCATATACAGTCATTTTATAATTGCAGATCACAGAGGAAAATTTTGGCGCCACAGAGGTATTAGAGCTGATACCCAACGGGACGGACATCAGCGTCAACAAATCTAACCGGTAATGTTTACATTGTGACTATTACTAACTCACCCTGTGATTTCATTTGCAGTATTTTTACATGATTTTAATATATTTTGCCCAACTAAATAGTTTTGTCACCCCTTTAACCTTACCAGGCAGGAGTTTGTCAATGCCTACGTTGATTATATATTCAACACCTCCGTGGCTCCTCAGTTCAACGCTTTCCACGCTGGATTTCACAAAGTGTGTGGAGGGAAAGTTCTAGAGCTTTTCCAGCCCAGCGAACTGCAGGCCATGGTCATAGGAAACACCAATTATGACTGGAAGGAGTTAGAGAAGGTGAAATTTTGTTTGTCCTGCTGGTTTTTTAATCCAGCAGTATGTGTTTGGAAATGTTTTGATACTGTAGCTTGTTTACTAAATGGCTGAATTGATTCTCAGAGCACAGAGTATAAGGGCGAGTACTGGGCGGATCACCCCACCATCAAGATATTCTGGGAAGTGTTTCATGAGATGCCTTTGGAGAAGAAAAAACTGTTCCTGTGTAAGTGATTCATCTTTGAGTTTAGATTTACATGCTAGTGATGAGTTGATCAACTCCTCAGCAACGACATCAATTTATCCACTAACCGTTCAGAAACGTCTAAAAGTCGGAACTTCTTCCTGAGTCTCTCCATCAGTTTGAACAATGTAAGGATGAACACCGTCTGCGTGAGATTCTCCAGCTTTGTTGTTGTTGAGCTGTTAAAGCTCCGCCCTCTTCTGGAAAGGGGGCAGGGAGCAGCAGCTCATTTGCATTTAAAGGGACACACACAAAAACCGTGTGTTTTTGCTCACACACAAATAGAGGCAAATTTGACAAGCTATAATAAATGATCTGTGGGGGATTTTGAGCTGAAACTTCACACACATTCTGGAGACACCCGAGACTTTTTACATCTTGTGAAAAGGGCAATAACATATCCTTTTTAAACCTAGTGTGTAGCTAGAAGAAACATGCAAGCAGTTTAACTAACTTTATCTAACACATTCAGAGTCACTGTCAGTATGTATATATTTGACCGTCTTCCTGTCATTTTCTCCAGTGTTCCTGACGGGCAGCGACCGGATCCCCATCATGGGAATGAAGAGCCTGGCGCTAGTGATCCAGCCCACGGGCGGAGGAGAGCAGTATTTCCCTGTAGCGCACACGTGCTTCAACCTGCTGGATCTGCCCAAGTACACGAGTAAGGAGTCACTCCGGGAGAAACTGCTGCAGGCCATCGAACACAACCAGGGCTTCAACCTCGTCTGACGTCAGCGAGCGATCCGTGCCGCGCAGGTACCGCACGCTTCAGAGCGCAGAAGAGTTTGCGTGATTCATTGTGTGACTGCTGCTTTTGATTCGTTTTCTTCTTTTTTTTTAAATTAGCACAAAGACATTTGATTTATGCATCTAAATAATCATCAGTTACAATTTAAATAAAGACACAAATGCAGCATCCCAGTGGGACTGAAACAAGTAAACAGTATTTGTATATCAGCATTTTGTTACTTACTCAAAGTTTGGGTGACATTTGTGTGCTAGTAAGCATTATATATATTTTCTTTTTCTTTTCTATCTTTCTGTTTTTTTTACATGCAACATTTTAAAATAAGGTTGTCTACATTAACATTAGTATCATAAACTAACAATAAACAAAATGTTATCATTTTAGTGATTTATATTTATAAATACACTATTGTTCATTCAAAATGCTTAACTACTGTTAGCATTCCTATACTATTACAATTACTGTATTAGTATATGTAGAGATTACATTAACAATAAGAGCATTTAATAATCTTAATTGGCGCATACAAGCATTATAGTAGATCTTGAAGCACTTTTGTTGCGTTTTGTTACAAATGCCTTAACTAAAAAACAAACACGTTTGTTTTCAAAGATTGAGTAAGTACCAAAATCTGATAGCAGGTGCAGGAATGTCTGATGAAAACTGAATGTGTTTATCACTGTTATAATGTTCATATACTGGAGTGGACATGCCAGGTGTTAAGAAGTTTGCGTGATTTAAAAAATAAAATAATTTTCATAGTAATAATAAATGACCAATAAAAATACGCGAGTTGGATCATTGCACTTGTTCGTGGTGCAGGACATTCAAGTTAAAACTGTTAGTCTTATAACACTCATCACAGACCTGTGTGTGTGTGTGTGTGTACATATGAGCTACTAGTTGCTGTGCCATTGTGTGTGTGTGTGTGCGCGGGTGTGTTGAAGAATATGTTGAAGCAATTAAAGAAATGCTGACATTTTTCTTGTGTTTGTAAATTGTAAATAAACACAATATTTTCTAGTTTTGATGTCGTTGTTTGTTGTTTTCGTGTGTTGTAGTGGTTGAGTAAGACCATGGCCCGTTTATTGTATTAAATTATTTTATTATTGAATCCTGTACATGTTTGGCATAGGCACTTTGGTTCAGAAGTGCAGGTGTTTGTGGTCCAGGAGCTTCGGCTCAGTGTGGCAGCTCATGATGGACCAGTTTGTAGTGTGAGCCGCAGGACGGGCAGCGCTGCGGGTTTCCCTCGTGAAGCCAAAACCAAACAATAGCAGTGTTGTCCTCCTCACCTTCACAAGACACAAGAGAGATACATTTATCTGGAAAGTCTTCCTTGAATAGAAATCAACAGCATAGGTGTGTATGTGTGTGTGTGTGGGTATTCCCTACGTTATGGGGACCAACAGGTATAGTAATACTAGTAAATGTTGATCTTGTGGGGACATTTTTTTGGTCCCCATGAGGAAACAAGCTTCTAAATCACACAGAATGATCTTTTTTGAAAATCTAAAGTAGCAGAACATTTTCTGTGATGGGTTGGTTTAGGAGTAGTGTTAGTGTAGGGGGACAGAATGTACAGTTTGTACAGTATAAAAACCATTACGCCTGTGGAATGACCCCATAAAACATGAAAACACAATGTGTGTGCGTGTGTCTTACAGAGGCAGCCAACCATCCGTTTGTTATTGATGCTTGGAACAATATGAGGGTCATCTTTGGATCCAGTGTATTCCTTTGGTTTGAATATGCTGTACGGATCCTGTAGAACAAGATGTGGTTCAAAATAAAAACCATACACACTCCCCAAAGCTTACGGTCAAACAAAATGTCTCGCTGTATTGTACCTGCCCCTTTTTCAGCGCCTGCAGGACACGTCTCTCCAAACCCGCAGCCTGCTCTTCATCTGTTGGAATACCTGAAAAAGAAAAACATTATTGGTTGTAATAACACAGCTGAGGAGCCCTGAAAAAAGTCTGCTTTGACTACCATTTGTATCACCGCAAGCTAAAACAACTATTTAATGTTTAAATTAAAGTAACCAACCCCCCTCCAGTCAAATGTTAATCGAAGTAGAAGACATCGAATAGTAAGGATTAAATGCATGTATGTTTAGGTTTTCAGATTGAGATTGCAGCATTTGTCCACTAGGTGTCGCCAGATGCTAAATAAATAGAGCGGCGCCCTCCGCCATGATCCACAGTAACTGGCACACGAATATTAGTTTTGTGCCAAGAAAAGGCCACAGCTCGGCCCTCCGCAACATAAAGAACTAATGACCTTGATTAAACTTACTACTTGTATATCTCATAAATCACCATATTTATGAATGTTCAAGTCATGTCGAGCGTATTTAACGCAAATTCCAAGTGTCTTTTCACGTTCTTCAGATATTAATGAGCGATTTCATATGTCCCCTCTTTGTTTCTGTACACATGTCACTCATTCAGAAACTAAGAAAGCATTTTGCTTTATTTTTACACGTGCAAAAATGATATCAGCGAGCAAGTTTAAATAAATCGTAATTTCTATAAAGGAGTGATAAATCCTTACCTTTCCCGGCCATCGCACGTTGAGGTGTTTTCATTAAAACACTTTGTCTGCCCATCAGAGTCACTCGACAGGCTCTCAGAAGGATTTTACTTGCCATCTTGACTTTTAAACTTGCAGTCTTCTGTGAGCGCGCGCTCCCGCTGACAGTCACTACAATAAGTGAAACGGTGTCGGTGAAAGTCAATAAAATGATTGACACCGAGGGTGGACCAATCAAAGAGAAGAACCGCTGGACTTTGGCCAATGAACGAACAGGAAGAGCGGACAGGTGTTACTAGAGAGGACAGTAAAAAATAAAAGTAAAAATCTGTTCTGACTGCCTTTATTTCCGCCAGAACAAGGAAGATTTAAACAGACTAAATAGATAAAAAGTATATAGTTTTGAGGAAATTCCTGTGACGGGTCATTTTTTTTGTCCAAAGGCCTTAATAATAATAATAATAATAATAATAATAAAACAAAAATATTGCATCCAAAGTATGTAAGGTAGTACAACTTAGTCTCTTTTATTGAATCCAAAAGGTTTTAATTATTTTTGCTACATATAAACATATTTTAAAGATTTTGAAGAGTCAAAAAGTCATTCGGTTTAACCGTCCCAAGGCCAATACAGCCATTATATTTGTGATTAAAATATTTTAAAACGTAATAAATGTATTTTTATTCTGGAATTATTTAATCACACATTAAAGTAGTGTGAAATTATGAGTAGAAGTTGTTGCTTTGTTATGAGAAAGAATGTCCGGAAAAATGAATTTCACTGATGTCATTCGGAGTAACCAATATAAAATGATCTTTTTGGATCAAGTCGTTCGGTCAGTATCATGTGACAGGATGTGACATCATTCAGACGACCGCAAAGGACCACATGGTCATGAAGCAAACTATCTCTCTTTAACTATTTGAAAAATTAATGTTTTCATTTGCTCATAATCATGTCCTGAAACATCAGGTCATTTGGTGCAACTGCTATAAAACTGTATGTTCCTCTTGTGACCCAGTTTCCCTTCTCTGTCTTGATTAGTTTGTTCGTTACTCACCTGTGTCCCAGTCATCAGTCCCTGTGTTTATTCCCTGTGTTTCCCTCACTCCTGGTCGGTTCTCGTCTTTGTAACGTGGTGTGGTTGTACGTTCTTTCCGTGTCTACGAATTAAAGATTCCACGTTTAATTCTCAACTCCGTGTCTGCCCGTCCCCTACACAAAAACATTGAAAATGTTGTAATTTTTTTAATTTAAAAAAAAGTACTAAATATAAAATAACTAGATATTAGCCTGTCAGCATTGTTTGAAAATATCATCATTCGGTAAATCCAAATGACTTATTTTGGTGATAAATTTTGGCATCTTGTAAAAAAAAATGACAAATGGTGTTAATTTTGTTTTTTTTTAAAAAAAAAAACACACAATCTCATTGTTAACACTTAACAAAACTTCAAAATTAATCATATCTCCATTGTGTTTTTTTTTTTTACACTTTTAAAAACCTTATTCACCAATGTATCCTTAGAAGATCCTTTTCCCTATGTAATAATAATATTGAACTCAATGTTATGACCTGTTGCACAATAAGTGGTTTTATTTTTTCAGAATTTGAAGTTTACAGACATTTGGAATGTAACATTCACATATTTTTACACAAATACGCATATATTTGACTGCACAAGGAGCCATATCATAAGCACTTTTCTGTTTTAATCTGAAAATAAACATATGAATACAAAAGTGACATTTTTACAAGACACTACTGGCTTATATGTAGTTACAATTTAATAACAGAGCAATTGACTCTTCGCAAACAGTTTGATTGACAGGTGATCTGACCAATCATAACACCATTTTGTCAGTCAAAGCGGTCAGGGGAGTTAGTAGATTAACATTGGTGAAGTTGAATCACTTGAAACAACATTCCTTCTGATGTTCATTCATGTTTATTTGATGCTATAAATGAACTAGTATGAAGAGATGATCGAGGAGCTACAGCGATCTGTCACCACACTAGATGCTATTTATTGATTAAACTTCTTTAAAAAAATACAATTTATTAAATACGAAACATATGTCTGTCAACGGGTTGTCAGTGTCCTCTTTGCATTTTTCACTGCATGCAACAGTAACTAAAGGGGGCGGGTCTTTGCGAAGGATCAACTATTATACGTAATTATTTAATAGGATTGAATCAGATATCAATTAAATACATTAAAATGAATTCCGCCTCAGTCAAATTTCCTGTGTGAAAACGAGTTCAACAATCAGCAAACAATTCTGAAAAGACATTTAAGGCAGACAAAGCTGAACACTAATTTCAACAAACAAAATAAATGCCATAAACATGGTGAAACACGGTAAACGATCGGTCAGTTCCGATACCGATGACTCTCTATGCAGAATACAAGCACAGAACTTATATTTCATAGTTCCTGAACTTCAGTAAAAGGCCAGAGGGAGCTTCACCGGCCCAGCGAAACCTGTGATGCCAACAATCGCCTGTGAAATAGAAACATGACGGTAAATCCCAGGAAGACTAACAAACAACAGGTGTGAACTGTAAATATCCAAGAAGACGTACCTGACGGCAGTGACGTTTCAGAAGGTTTCTGCTCCTCTCCATTCCCCGTGTTCTCTTGATTTGTGTCTCTTGCGGCCTCAAGCATCGGCTCTTTCTTGGACCTCACAGCCCAATGCATTGACTGACGTCATTTTTGGAGACACGTTAATGCAATTTTTGTTACAATGACCTTTTATTTCAAAGCTGGACCAACACTTACAGTTTTAACCGAGTCACTGAGCGCTTGCCATTCGCGGAATGGGATCGCAATCCGACTTCTGAGCCAGAGATCGTAATTCTTTCTTTTCTTCTCATCTGTGAGAATCTCTTTAGCTTCATGTAGTTTCTGGAACTCGTCCACTGCGAGAAGAAAATCACCAAAACAGATTCAAGCACTTGCTAAAGATTAGAGGTCAACAACTGGCTTTACATCGGTAGAAATCAACAAATGCAAATGTTTGTGGACAAAATGCAAATCATTTACAGCTATGGTGATTCAGAGTGTTATTTTTATGGGGTGGTGCCATATATATTTACACACACACACACAAATAAAATGTTCGTACCTGCTTTGGGGTTCTCTGGGTGTTTGTCCGGGTGGCAGGCCAGGGCTCTCACCTTAAACTCATTTACAATTTGTTCAGTCTGTGAGAGATGCATATTAATTATTACTATGCTACTGTAAAACTTTAGCATGTGCATTTAATCAACTATTATGATGTCTCTGACGAACAAAGAACAGGTGTGCAAAATATTATTCTGTCACATGATGCACATCAAATCTTTTTACGTTACTTAAAACGATATTTATATGTTGAACTTGCGATTATAATAATAATAATCTTTTTTCATGCCTTATTAAACTAGCAGAAATAATAAAAATACAATCCCTACGAGAACTATCATCGTGTGTTTACCGTTGACAGCTCATCGCAGCCGAGTAGCCCGTAATAATCCTCAAAATCCTCCGTTCTGCAGTTCAGTATCGCCTCCATGCCTCCTACACTCAACCGCAACACAAATTACCGTAAACTCGCGTAAATATATCGCTCTGTTCCGCCCCTGGCAGTGGAGAAAGCGCGCATGCGCGCAAGTATTCGGAGCTTTACGGTAGGAGGGCGTTTAAAGGGCCTTCGTGACCCAGACGCTATGACTCATGCTAAATAAACTTCGGATTTAAATCAATAAAATAGCAAAAACAAAATTGGGCTTATTTATATAGATTTATTTAAGTATTTAAATTAATAAATTTAAAGATTTAAGTATCTAAAAAGTTATTCACATAGCTGTTATGCACATAGTTGCCATGGTTTTAATAAAATCATGGTATTTTTTTACGTAATTCAAAAACATACCATGGTATTTGTATATATTTTGAACGTGAACATAAATATGCCATTAAACTACTTGAAACTGAAGTATGTGGGGTAGTCACGTGCTCTGACGCAGCATCGCGTAACGTCGGCTAGTGACGTCACATCATTACCGGAAGGTCCTCCCGCGCCCCTCCTCCACTCACTCGCTCACAGGCGAAGATGGCGGACGGCGAGAATAAACGGGCCGAACCTGCCGAGTTGGATGAGCCGCTTCTGAAGAGACCGAGACTTCTGGATTCGCCCAGGGATTCGGAGTACAGCGCTGCTGACGGAACCGAGCCGGCGGAGGCGGAACCGGAACCGGCGCTGATGGATGAGACCCACCAGGCCTCACTGAATAACAACAACAACAACAAGCACACCGAACCCGGACAGACCGCCGAACCAGAACCGGAGCTCTCTGGTACAACATCGTTGTATTATTTATTGATTTATTCCATTTATTGTGTATTTTTTTATATTTCTCATGATAAGGTTTACCGCACGTTCACACAGTTTTACCCTGTTTTCACGTTTGTGGGGTTTGAATTTATATAATTTAATTAATTATTAGTTATTATTTTATTGTTTTTATTGATGTATTTTTTATATACTTTCATTATTTCTTTATTTAAATATAACATTTAATTATTTAATAATTAAATACGACCTAATATAGTAGTTTATTTATTTAATCTAATTACTTTATTGTTTATTTATATAATTAAATTTATTAATTCAATATTTTAATGTTATTATTTTCACTTATTCAGTTATTGTGCTTATATTTACTAGTTTTAGGAGGTCATTGCCACTGCTTTGACATGTCATGTCAACTCCATAAATATGTAAAAAAACAAAAATTGTAAATTTTTTTATTAAAATGTATTTAGTTACTTTAATATAGCCTTTTTTTTATTAATCAGTTTATGATACTGAATAGTATTACTATTTAATAAAGCAACATGCTGTTAAATGAAACCGTAACTCCTGCAAAGATTGATCGAATTTTATGTTTATATTATAGTATAGTATCGCATTAACTTGCTTATTTGTTTAAATAAATAATTAAATGTAATTTCTAAAAATATTAAAAAAATTAGTTCAGATTTAATTTGATCAAAACTACTATTATAAGTCAAAGAAATGCATGTAGTAACCTAGTGGAATACAGTAAGTTGTATTATACTGTTTTTGTTGCTGTTGTTCCTCATAAATAAAAGTCTGAAATCGTGTTTTTGTGTGGTTTACACACAGAGTTCATTGACGAAGGTGTCCATCCCAATGGTTTTACGTCACCTGATCTTCATGACGACGATGACTGCTCTTCTCGCGCCAGCTCCAGTGACTGGACGCCTCAACCACACATCGGTAAGTTTAGTCGGTTTCATCCCTCCGTCAAAAATGGACACAAAAAAGTCAGACTGGAATTAGAGACTCAAGTTTAATGTGCTCAATTATACATGTTTAATGTCCAAATTTCACATTCATTTGCTCTGGAATTTAGTGTTTTGTGAATGAAAGCATGATTTTTTTTTTTTTTTAGGTTCCTATCGGTTCATTCAGCAGCACATCATGAGAGGAACCGACCCGAGGGCCATTTTGAAAGACCTGCTTCCCGAAACGGTCCTTCCACCCGATCTGGATGACATGACACTGTGGCAGATCATCATTAACATCTCAGAACCGCCCAAAAGAAAGAAACGCAAAGACATAAACACGTTGGAGGACGTCGTCCGACTCCTGAACGAGAGAAAGAAGGTTCTCGTGCTCACCGGCGCTGGGGTGCGTTTTTGATTTTCGCCCTGAAACGCTTTCTGAGCTCATGCCCAATATGTTGAATATTGACGTGCTTCTCTTGTGTCCGCAGGTGTCTGTTTCTTGCGGGATTCCCGACTTTCGCTCTAGAGATGGCATATACGCTAGACTCGCTGTGGATTTTCCTGACCTTCCCGATCCTCAAGCCATGTTTGACATAGACTACTTTAGAAGAGATCCCAGGCCTTTTTTCAAATTTGCCAAGGTTTGATGCGCTGTCTTCTCATTTGCATTTCTCCCAAGAATGGAAAACATGCATTTCAAATAAGGCAAGATACCACAGGCAAAAAACATTTTTCATTCAAAGGTCAATATTGTGATTTTTTGGTCAAATTTAACTTCCATATTGTCTTCTTTCAGACTAATGGAAAAAAAGAAAACGTCCAAAATACACACTGAATCTATTTTATTTTTATCTATATCTGTTGAACATATCTCATGTCAACGAAATGAACTCTTAATTTTGAACCTGGCTTTAGTCAGAGTTCAGATGTAAATGTATGCAAATTAGCGCATATTTAATGAGGACCTAATTTGCATATTTATTTAAACTAGTGCTGTCAATTAATTTGATATTAACCGTGATTAATTGCACCCTTTTGTGCACTTATTTTTAAATTAGTCATATATAATTTATCTAGTTTGACAGATTTATTTTGTCCTCGTTTGCTGGACAAATTCCTGGCAAAGTAAACAATCTTTTTCCAAAAAAGAACACTAGGAGACTCCAAAAGGACACCTAATATCCAAATTATATAATTATAAATTTTATGCTGACCAAAGCACACACACAGGAAAAAAAACATTACAGAACAAAACATTTCAACATTCAGTGAAAGAGCTTGTTTACGTTCTGCACGTCAAGTTGCGTCACGTTTATTATATGCCTACTACAGTACACGGATCCATTCAGAATTACTAAACACGGCAACAGACACATGACTAAATAAAATATTATCCTGAATGTGTGTGGAAACAATGTGAATGTACTGAAATACGTCTGTGGATAAATACAATGTGCGATCAGTGCGTCAAGAGTGCACGGTTTTGTTTGCGCATCAATGTAACTGCTTGTGTTTTAAAAGGCACCATTAATGTCTCTTTTCACAAGATGTAATATCAGTCTCTGGTGCCTCCAGAATGTGTCTGAAGTTTCAGCTCAAAATCCCCCACAGATCATTTATTATAGCTTGTCAAATTTGCCCCTATTTGGGTGTGAGGAAACAATACATCGTTTTTGTGTGTGTCCCTTTAAATGCAAATGAGCTGCTGCTCCAGAAGAGGGCGGAGCTTCAACAGCTCAACAACAACAAAGCTGGAGAATCTCACGCAGACGGTGTTCATCCTTACATTGTTCACTGATGGAGAGACTCAGGAAGAAGTTCCGACTTTTAGACGTTTCTGAACGGATTAACGGTTGTTAATCTTTTGTGGAAATCCAGCGTTGAATCGACCCTCGTTTGTGAAGCGGTCCGGCGTAAAATGACGGCATCAACAACACTCGACTACAACAACTCTTCCTCTTCTCTAAAGCAGCCCAACATGGACTGAAAAAACTTAAAATGATCTGATCGCAAACCGAAGCGAAATCGGGTTAAAGTGTTTGAATAGAAATTTCCGCCTGCCAGGGTTGCAGATGTTAAGCGTGATAAACTCCACACTCCCAAGATCATCTAACTACGTGACGTAAATGACGCAATTTGCGTTTAATAATTTTAACACTTTAAGGATTTTGAATCAATCGCATGCGATAACGCGTCAACGTTGACAGCCCTAATTTAAACATAACATTTCAGAAAACTTACTGTCTTAATGTACTGTGATTAATCACCTGTGGAAGCATGTTGATATCTATCCTATTATTCACCTGTGATGTCTTGCCATGAAGATAAATAACAATATCCTCCGTTTCATTATACTGTAGGAAATCTACCCAGGACAGTTCCAGCCGTCTCCATGTCACAGGTTCATATCAATGCTGGATAAGAAGGGAAGGTTACTGAGGAACTACACTCAGAACATCGACACACTGGAGCAGGCTGCTGGAATCCAGAAGATCATTCAGTGTCATGGTACATATCTGCTGTAATAACACCTCATATGAGTCAAGATTTGAATTAGACTGTTTATGGTTGCATGTTTAATTTACAGTACAGTGCACTTGTGTAAGAAAGTACTCGCATTATAAGGTAACTACATTGGTTAGGTTTAGGGTTATTACATAGTTATTACATAGTTATTACATAGTTATTACATAGTTATTGCAATTACTATAAGTAGTACACATTATTTACATGGGGAACAGGATTGTAAAATAAAGTGCTACCCTGTTTATTTGTCTTTTGTCTTTTCCTGTTTGTTTTAGGTTCTTTTGCGACGGCTTCCTGTCTGGTCTGTAAACATAAGGTTGACTGTGAGGCCGTAAGGGAGGATATATTCAACCAGGTACATTTGAGTATGCGAATTTAAAGTGTCATTATTATGCTATTTGAAACATTCCTAATTTTGTTTTGGAGTCTCTTACATATGGAAGCCTGTTTCCGCCACTGAAAAAAAAGATTATTCTGACTTTATAACTCACAAATCTGACTTTTATAACTCACAATTCTGACTTTATAACTCACAATTCTGAGGATAAAAAAAATCAGAATTCTGAGATAAAAAGTCGCAATAATCTTCTTTTTTTTCAGTGGCGGACACGGGCTTCCATACTTGCAACAGATTTACATCAAAAAAATAATTTTCTCGTAACACACATTGCAGCATCAGCTCTTTTCTTACAGTGTCTGAAACGATTCGCTCGAGGACTCTCTAAACTCCGCCTTTCTGAGAACCTGCTCTCTTCTGATTGGTCAGATGGCACAGTCTATTGTGACTGGTCGACCGCTTACAGCATTTGATAGACAGTGATACGAACAGTAATGATGGCATCGTTATTTTCCGTATCAATTTCGGTGCAAGTCCTCATCCTTTTGAATTCGCAGAGCAGAAAACATTGTCTTCTCGACATGAACAACACAAACCAAACTCTTTCAGTCTCCGCTACAACCACAGTGTTTGAGGGCCGGGCAAACACCATTAATGACAATCCTCATTTTGGCTGCGTGAGATTCTCCAGCTTTGTTGTTGTCGAACAACCGCATGAGAGCTGTGCATTCTGGAAAGGGGGCGGGGAGCAGCAGCTCATTTGCATTTAAAGCGACACGCACAAAAACTGTGTGTTTTTTCTCACACCCAAATAAGGACAAATTTGACAAGCTGTAATACATGATCTGTGGGGGATTTTGAGCTGAAACTTCCCACACATTCTGGAGACACCAGAGACTGATATTACATATTGGGAAAGGGCATTATAGGTCCCATTTTAAGACATGTGTTGCGGCTTGTGAAACCTTTGTTGTTCTGATGCAGGTTGTTCCTCACTGTCCGAGGTGTCCGTCAGATATCCCATATGCCATCATGAAGCCAGACATCGTCTTTTTCGGCGAGAACCTTCCAGAATTTTTCCACAGAGCCATGAAGCAGGATAAAGATGAGGTGGACCTTCTCATTGTGATCGGCTCCTCGCTGAAAGTGCGGCCAGTGGCTCTTATACCCAGTACGTTCCATCTCTTGCTTTTTCTTCGATTTTTCTGTGTCTGCTAATATGGGTGGCTTTGAAATAGTTGAAATAATCCTAACAAATTATAGCTTTTCTATTAAGCTCATACATTTTGTGAGTATTCAAATATGATGCATCAGGACTGGTTGACAAACCCTAATGTGACTATATTTGAATATGCACATGCTCTAATGAGTTGAGTTTTCAGATGAATAATAATATTTTTTAATATTTATTAAGTGCTCTTGGGGTTGTTTTTTGAAGCTCGACAATTTAGAGGATATTAAGATGATTTAAGATGTTTTTTTTTTTTTTTAATTATGAATACATGATATTAAGTAATAACACCTGTTATATAACAGCTGTATATTGGACGTTACTTTGACTCATAACAGAATGCTCTCTATTGAAACAACCTATTTTCTGTAAAGCAGCATTGAAAATTAAATATATATTGTGAAAAATCTATATTAATAAACTTGAGTTGAATTGATTATGCTGTGGAAAAATATTCATATGCAACCAAAACGTTTTGTCAGTCAAACCCCTTGTATGCAAAATATTTACTTGAAGTCTGTCCTTAATTTATTTTAAATAAATGTAGTATTTCAGTGATTTAACATCACATTTGCATGTTTGTGGTTCTCTGATGTCAGTTAGACAAATGAAACGATCACTTTTTATTTTTTTTACATTTTCTCAAATATTGTGTTTCGCTTTTATTTTAAATGTGTTATGTAACATTTTAATGAAGAAGCTTTTCATTGATCCCCAGTGTGGGAACTCTTGATATTTACATGATTTTCTGATCATATAACATGGTACTGCCATAGTATTACCATCATTTTCCCTTTCATAAAATGAAACGAGGTTTGTAAATCTGTCTCTGCAGGCTCTATACCTCATGACGTGCCTCAAGTCCTGATAAACCGCGAGCCGCTGCCGCACCTGAACTTCGACGTGGAGCTGCTCGGAGACTGTGACGTCATTGTGAACGAACTCTGCCATCGTCTGGGTGACGAGTATGAGCAGCTGTGCTACAACTCATCACGTCTGAACGAGATCACAGAGAAACCGGCCGCCCCGTTACCGGCTCCACCTGAACCCACGTCCGCTGAGAGCACGTCCACAGACACCGATCACGCTCAGGCCGTCACAGACACGTCGGAGGACGTCCGAATCGCTGATTGTCAAACTTCACTGTCCCCCAAAAAGGAGGAGGAAATGGCATCTTCTCCAGCAGCCAAGCAAACAAGCCCTCATCCAGAGTCGTTACCAGAAACTAAGACTGATGAGTTGGACTCAAAGACGGACGAGTTGAACCCAAAAGAGCATTCTCCCAAGCCGGCGAGTCCCTGTAAGAAAGCAGCGCGTGACGCTGCAGAAGCACTGGACGCTACTGATGACACGCAGTGCGCGAAGGACGAAGAAACAGCCGATCGCCAACGTGTTGAAATGCGGAGGCGCTGCTGGAGGAGCCGGATCTGTCAGAGTCCAATCAGCAAACGACTTGGAGGTAGAAATCTTTTTTTTTTTTTTTTTTTTTAAATACATTTTTAAAATGTTCCTGCTACCAAAAACATTTATTTTTCCAAATGAATCAATAATGTAATTTTTATTATACTATACAATTTTAACTCGCATTCTCGCTATATGGTATTTTATTATAAATTATTTGTTTTTGTAATATATTTTTATTTTATTATTTTGTTTAATATATATTTTTAATTGTGTATATATATGTATGTATGTATATATATATATATATATATATATATATATATATATATATATTTATATATTTATATAAATTAGACAGATACAGTATATAGATATTGTTTGATAGAAAGATATATCTTTTAATTATTTTTTTATAAAATTAATTACATTTGAATTTTTATTATTTAATTTAATATTTTTTATTTTTTTATTATACATGTCATTTATTATATTTTTGTATTTATATATTATTTATATTATATTTTTTAAATTTTATAGATCAATTGATTGATACTTACATACATATCGGTTCGCCCTAGACCTTAAAACAGTCTGAAAACACTTGCTACAGCTATTTTTTATTTACATAATTTTTATTACACCTTTTTTTTTTTTTTTTTTATTTAAGGATGAATGGATGGATGGGATTTGACTGCGTTTTGAATCAAAGATAAATCTAAGATAAAATATACTTAAAACCAAAGCAACCCGATATATATTTTAGTAAACTTTTAGGTTTTTTTAAAAGCTCATTGCACGTATGACGTATTTGGTTCTGTTTCCGTTCCGCAGCCTCTCAGTATTTATTTCAAGCACCGAACCGCTACATATTCCACGGGGCTGAGGTTTACTCCAGTTCGGAAGACGAGACCTCCAGTTCCTGCGGCAGCGACAGTGACGGCTCTCGCTGCAGCGCGGACGCTTTCGAAAACGAGGACAGTGACGTTGAGGAAGATGGCGCGCCAGTGACGGAGAAGGACGCAGACGGCCGTCTCGCAGAGACCGTAGACAGTGAACACAAACGCCTTCAAACGGACTGCACAGCAGACACAAACCACCGCTAAATCACAAGAACTCACTAGCACCAGCTCTATTTAATGTGCTCAAGTCTCTTTTATATATTTTTGTATTTCCCTCCCTCCTAAACGCCCTGTCATGTCTTCTAATGCATGCGACATCTCTTTCGTTTGGCTTATAAACCCTACGTTTGTTTGTCTGTTTGTATTTTTGCATTTTTAGATGTAAAATATATATATATATATATATATACGTTTGGTTCCGGTGAATGTTTCTGCCTGAGGACACAGTGGAATTGAACTTGCCATGTAATTGCTTGGGATAAAAAAAGGGAATGATTTTCAAACCAAAGATCACTTTTTCTGTATAGTTTGCTTTTGGATCTGCTCACTGCTGATGTCCAGCATATTCACCTGAACTGTGGCATTTTCAGACATTTGCCCGCTGCGGTCAGCCTACTGTCCAAGACTTTTATACCCAGTAAAGTTTGATAGTCATCAAACAGGTGTTTTCCATTAGTTTTCCGTTTTTAAAAGCATAGAAATAAATTATTTACATGCTTTCACGCTCTTGAAATTCCTGTCCTTAAGCATTTACTAAGTTTTTTTTAAACTATTAATGGACAAAAGTGCCCTTGCTCTCATTAACTGGGCATTAAAATCTTTATGACGCTGCTTTATTAAGTTATAACATCAACATGACCTCATTATACATAGTTGTCAATGCAGTTTTGTTGTATTTTCTTACTCTGACTTCTTTAAAGTTCAATTTTCATGTCACATATTTTATTTATGTTAATGCAGATTGGTGATTCTGCAAAAAAAAAAAAAAAAACTAAATTGTCAGACAATACAGACTTCCGACTGTTTTTACTCACCCGCTTGCGAAATGCTGTACACGACGCATGCAAGTTTTAATTAAGACAAGTAGATAAGTATTTTGCTTGGCAATAAAATATTATAAAAATAAAATAAAGTAAAAGAATCACAGGTTGATGAATTGTAGCTGTGTTTAAATAGGCTATATTTCCTACAGTTGCATTTTTAAAAATGTGCCGTGTATTCTACGTTTTCATGCATGTCCTCTCTATGAAGGTTTATTAATGCGAATAACAGGTACGGTTTCAAGGTAAATATTTTAAAAGGCTTTATGAACAGCATTTGAATTCTAGTGTTGAAGAATATGCAATATTTAGTGTCGTCACTATAGGAAAATTTGAATATATAGTTGTACATTATATATTCCGGGGTAAATGCATTTCAAGCAATGTTTAAGGCCACCTTGAATAAATGCAGAACAAATCAGCTAATAAAATTTATTTTAAAAGTTAGGAGAATAGTAATAGAAAGGACAAGATGTTAAATGTTTATGTTTGAATGTTATGTTGTTGTTTTTTTTTGCTACCCTATCAACCAATCAATATTTACTATTAAAAAAATACATAATATTTTGTTTTTTTTTTGTTTTTTTACCCAAGCGACCGCGGACTCTTATTTTGACATAAAACTCTTGTTTTGACACATCCGCCTTTTTAAGGAAGTCCGTGTCGCATCTCGCTTCGGATTGACGAAATAAGCAGGAGTGAAACTGAAATCGTAAACATGCGTCGATCGTCGATCAGCTGAAGAAGATTTGAGCCGACATGGACTTTTAAAGTTGTGTCAGTGCGGCAGCAGGATGGAGGAGATGGAGGAGGACCCGCTGGAGAGGATTGAGGATGATAATCACAACTGTGACGCGGCTGAGGGAGTGTGTGTGAGTGTGTGTTCACCTGAGCAGGTGTGTGTGGATTATGATTCCAGCAGCGAGTCCGACAGCTCGGCCACATCTGCGGCCAACAGCGCCGCGCTGCACCTCAACCCGGCCTCCAAGTTCCGTAAGTTACACCTTCTCAATGCCGTGGTTCAGTGATGTGTCGGATGGCAACACCATGAAACTACAATTCATATACTATGGTATTTCAAGGTACTGCCAAAAACGTGTCCAAAACCTGTAGTCGTATATAGGTCTTTTATTTATGTATATATATATATATATGTATGTGTGTGTGTATATATGTGTGTATGTGTGTGTATATAAGTGTATATATTCTATTCATAAAATAATTAAAAAATAAAGTTAAAAATTAAAAAAAAAAAAATCTTGCATATTCTTATATAACTACATATTTCCTTAAATTTAGAATTATTTTGAGACGTTTATTTTTAATTATTTGAGAAATGGAATATTTTTGTACATAAATTTGTGTGTGTGTGTGTGTGTGTATATAAATGTAATATGTAATATATATAATTTATTCATTTATTTAATAATTAAAAATGTTAAAATATGATTTTTTTAAAGGTTTTTTATTAATTCTTTGAGGAATGGAGTGTTTTGTCATGTACATAAATGTATGTATAACATATATGATTTATCAAAGAATTAAAGTTGAGAAATCTTAAAATACATTTATTTATATGTGTGTGTATATATATATATATATATATATGTATATATATATGTATATATATATATACACACACACACACACACATATGTATATATATTTATTTATATATATTTATGTGTGTGTATATATATTTATATTTTTATATATATATATATATTTACACACATACATACATACAGTTGTGGCCAAAAGTTTTGAGAATTACATAAATATTGGAAATTGGAAAAGTTGCTGCTTAAAATTTTTATAATAGCAATTTGCATATACTCCAGAATCTTATAAAGAGTGCTCAGATGAATTGCATAGTCCTTCTTTGCCATGAAAATTAACTTAATCCCCAAAAAAACCTTTGCACTGCATTTCATTGCTGTCATTAAAGGACCTGCTGAGATCATTTCAGTAATCGTCTTGTTAACTCAGGTGAGAATGTTGACGAGCACAAGGCTGGAGATCATTATGTCAGGCTGATTGGGTTAGAATGGCAGACTTGACATGTTAAAAGGAGGGTGATGCTTGAAATCATTGTTCTTCCATTGTTAATCATGGTGACCTGCAAAGAAACGCGTGCAGCCATCATTGCGTTGCATAAAAATGGCTTCACAGGCAAGGATATTGTGGCTACTGAGATTGCACCTAAATCAACAATTTGTAGGATCATCAGCAACTTCAAGGAAAGAGGTTCAATTCTATTAAAGAAGGCTTCAGGGCGTACAAGAAAGTCCAGCAAGTGCCAGGATCGCCTCCTAAAGAGGATTCAGCTGCGGGATCGGAGTGCCACCAGTGCAGAGCTTGCTCAGGAATGGCAGCAGGCAGGTGTGAGCGCATCTACACGCACAGTGAGGCCAAGACTTTTGGAAGATGGCCTGGTGTCAAGAAGGGCAGCAAAGAAGCCACTTCTCTCCAAAAAAAAAAAAACATCAGGGACAGATTGATCTTCTGCAGAAAGTCTCGTGAATGGACTGCTGAGGACTGGGGCAAAGTCATATTCTCCGATGAAGACCCTTTCCGATGGTTTGGGCCATCTGGAAAAAGGCTTGTCAGGAGAAGAAAAGGTGAGCGCTACCATCAGTCCTGTGTCATGCCAACAGTAAAGCATCCTGAGACCATTCATGTGTGGGGTTGCTTCTCATCCAAGGGAGTGGACTCACTCCCAATTCTGCCCAAAAACACAGCCATGAATAAAGAATGGTACCAAAACACCCTCCAACAGCAACTTCTTCCAACAATCCAACAACAGTTTGGTGAAGAACAATGCATTTCCCAGCACGATGGAGCACCATGCCATAAGGAAAAAGTGATAACTAAGTGGCTCGGGGACCAGAACGTTTAAATTTTGGGTCCAATTTTGGCCTGGAAACTCCCCAGATCTTAATCCCATTGAGAACTTGTGGTCAATCCTCAAGAGGCGGGTGGACAGACAAAAACCCACTAATTCTGACTAACTCCAAGAAGTGATTCTGAAAGAATGGGCTGCTATCAGTCAGGATTTGGCCCAGTCGAACTGCAGAAGAACGGCCAACACTGCAAATACTGAATCTTTGCATAAATGTCATGTAATTGTCGATAAAATCCTTTGAAACGTATGAAGTGCTTGTAATTATATTTCATTACATCACAGAAACAACTGAAACAAAGATCTAAAAGCAGTTTAGCAGCAAACTTTGTGAAAACTGATATTCATGTAATTCTCAACTTTTGGCCACGACTGTACACACACACACACACACACACACACACATATATATATATATATATATATATATATATATATATATATATATATATGTATATGTGTATATGTGTATGTATGTATAAAATATATTCATTAAAGAATAAAAAAAAAATTTAATCTAAAAATATTAATGAATCATCCTTCAGTAAATGTCATGTGTGAGTCGCTTCTGTTCGTTTGACCCTGATGTTCGTGTGTCCAGTCTTGAACGCAATGACAGCAGAAGACTACAGGACAGTTTACTGGCCAAAACTCGAGAGAGCCATTGAGCATCTGCTCACTCAAAGCCCAATGGACCACATCTCCATCTCATACGAACAGATCTACAGGTTAGTTTTCCTGAACCAGAGCGGAACGCCTCTGAAACCAAATCAACATGCTGCTCGTGTTTGTTTTTTAGTTGATTGTTTTCTCTTCCAGTCACGTTTATAAGTGCGTGTGCCAACAACACTCAGAGCTGCTCTACAACGACTTGATGTGGAAGATCTCGTCTCATCTAGAACAAGTGTCTTCTGAGCTACAGGTCAGTATTTCCACACATTCAAACCTTTTAAAACACATACTGCAACACTGAAATCATTCTTTCATATTCAAATGAAGTGTTTGTGATAAAATAATACATAATATATGCTTTTTTTGTTGTTGTTGTTGAAAAAGTAATTTTTTTTTATTACATTTTAAAATAAATTTGTATTCATAGCAAAATAGGATTTTTAAATAAAGGAAAAATAAATATTTTTTTAAAGTCATTTTATCAACGCATTTAAAATAACATATTTATTTTTATTTACTTTTTTATTTTTTCAATACATCCTTAAAATAATTAATTTGTAATTAAAATGTGTTCATAAAAATTACATCTAACTTTTTATTATTTTTTTTATTTGCTTCATTTACTAGTTTATTAATATATTTTTTTAAAATATTTTTTAAAATAAAGTAATAAATTAAAAGACGTAATAAAATATCCTTTTTAAAAAAATATATATTTTTTTTATTTTATTTATTGTATTAATATTTTTTTTAAATTATTATTCAGATTTCTTTTATTAATCTGTGCAGCGACTGAAAATTGGCAATAGTTGTGTTGTGAAAATGATCAGAGAATTTATAACATTTTTACATAAAAGAAGCAAAATAATGCATGCATACATAATTTTTTTATTACATATATATTTTATTATCTTAAAATAACATTTATGCATGGCATAATATAATTTTTAGCTAAAAGAAGCAAAATAGTGCATGCATAAATAAAAAAATATTTTTGAAAAGTAATTTTAATTAACATTCAAAATAAAAAATTTTTAAAAAATATTTTTTTATTTTATTAAGACTTTACTGTCTTTTTGTTGATTTTTAGAAAAAATACATGCTTAAATAAAATGATTTGTAATTAAAAATGGTCATAAAAATAACTAATGAATTTTTCATATTTTATTTATTTGACAAATTTTCTTTGTAATTTATTTGACTAATTTTCTTTGTAATTATTACTTTTTCTTTTTTCTAAAAAAAAAAAAAAAAAAAAAGTAAAATATGTTTTTAAATTATTTTTTTTATATATTAAAGCATATAGTTTTTATTAATATTTTTATGAAATTTTATTTAGAATTTTGGCGTGCAGGGCCTGAAAACGGCCAGTAGTTGTGTTGTGAAACTCTAGTCCATCATAATAAAAAGCTGCTGTTCATCTCATCTCTTCTGAAGGCCAGCCCACCAGAACATTTGATTGAAAACTTCAACCTGGCTCTGACACAGTACACGGCCGCCCTACACTGCATCGTTCCCGTCTTCATCTACATGGTGAAACACAACGCTTTGGAGTGTAATTTTTTACTTTATCACTTTAATTTGAATTCTATGTTAATGCATCTTTGAACACAATTTTGTTAAAGAACAAGTTCTACATTGAAACCAAGCTGAACCGAGACCTGCGGGACGATCTCATGAAGCTTTTCTCAGATCATGTAGCAGAGAAACACGTCAGCACGTTACTGCGTGAGTGTACTTCAGAGTGTTGTTTAGTAAAGAGTATAAAGAAGAAACATGCACACATCTGATTATCACATTCTGAGTGAAACTTTGCAAATGCCTTAATTCAAGTGTACTTTTCTTTTCTTTTTTTCTCAGCTCTTCTTAAAAAGGCTCATTCCATGCCATTTCAAGTCAAACCGTCAACGATGGAGAGTGTTGTGAAAGGTCTTTACACCCTCCGGCCAGGTAAAACGGCTGTTACTGAAGTGTTTTGGCTGTAATGCAGGCGCACGTTTACTTGTACCGTTCTTCTCGCACTACGCGGCTGTGTGTCGGCGCTTCTCTCAGATCGTGTCTTTGATAACACACACTACACGATTGTCTCTCACATGACCGAGCACTGAATTGCCTACGATTTCGGACGTTTGTCAGTGATTTCCACAAAACTGTCAGCGAGTGAAAATCGGGGCTAAAATCGTGCAGTGTGTACTTTTTTACTACTTTAGAGACATTTATACCGGGACAGAAGCACTCAATGCTTCACTCTGTCTGTAATCCTGAACTGATCTTCAGCATTAATTTACAGACAGTTAATATTAAATATATATGTATTTTAAGATTTCTCAATTTTAATTCTTTGATGAATAAATCATATGTTATAAATCCATTTATGTAAATAACAAAATACTAATTTCTCAAAGAATTAGTAAAAAAAACCTTTAAAGAAATATATATATTTATTTTAAGATTTTTCATTTTTAAATAAATGAATAAATTATATATATATATGTATGTACGTGTGTATATATATGTATATATATATATAAATATAATACACACACACATTTATGTATATAAAATATTCCATTCATCAAAGAATTAATAAAAATAAACGTCTTTAAATTAATTTTTTATATATACCACACGTTAGTTTAGGGTCTAGTCTTCTCTATTAACTAACTAATTTTGCCTCAAACTCCAAAAGTACAGTGTATATAATATAAATAAATGTATATATATATGTTGGAGTTTGAGGCAAAATTAGTTAATAGTGAGAACTGGACCCTAAACTATCCATCCATCCATCCATCCATCCATCCATCCATCCATCCATCCATCCATCCATCCATCCATCCATCCATCCATCCATCCATCCATCCATCCATCCATCCATCCATCCATCCATCCATCCATCCATCCATCCATCCATCCATCCATCCATCCATCCATCCATCCATCCATCCATCCATCCATCCATCCATCCATCCATCCATCCATCCATCCATCCATGCGTTTAAAAGCGACTGAATCAAATCGCTGATCAGTTTGAATTCTTCTGAATGCATAATAATCACACATTGCTTTCAAGCCAAAGATTTCCATATCGTTTCTTTATAAAATGCACCACAGTAGTGTATGATGGGGGATGTCATCATAACCATATGCTTTTCCCCCTCTAGACTGGGTTCCTCTCGCCCCAGCTCTGTTTTCCAGATTCATTCCTCAGATCGATCCTCCCGCTCTGGAATCTCAGCTCCCGTATTACGCCGCTCAAGACAAGAAACTGCAGATGGAGCTTTGTCAGAAAGGCTTCCCCAGGTAATGCTGTCTGCGGACCTCAGGCTATGTCTGTAAATTATGCTAAATGACACGAGTAACTCGACCCGATTGTTTCGCAGGGGTGATCAGTCGCGGAAGCGAGCGAGCGAAGAATCGTGACAGTGAAGTGGATTTTTACACTACTTCAGCAAACTGAAAGACACAAACATGCCCGGACAGAGACGCTTCATCTGTTCACGCAGTCCTTTGGGAATTCTCGGATATTTTGAGGATTCTCAAAAGCATTACGGAACTACACAAACATGAGCATCATCACTATAGCCTTTCTGGCCCATAAGCATTTGCGGATGTCCGGTTATAAAGGAGTTTGGATTTATAGAAATGCTCTTTTCTCTTGTTCTGGTTTTGTTTCACAGAATTCATCGTTTTTCCAGGTTGATTTGTCCAATTGATTATTTCCTTTCTAACTTATTTTTCCCTTAGTGAAGTCATCCAGTCATGTGGTTTGAGAATGGATGGTTTAGGCGTGTTATAGTGAGACTGCAGTAATGTTGGATCCAGGTTGTTTTGCCAAGCGATGAAGGTATTCCAAATCCAGATTGCCTACTTATTTTTTTATTTTATTTTAGGATCACTACTGTAGATAAGTTTTATTCGGTTTGACACACTTTTACCTGATGACCATATTACCTAATAATGACGTGCCTTTGGCTACTCGCCTTCCTTTTAGACTTTTTAAGTGAAATGTGATCTGTAAATCAATCATTTATTATGACGAATTTTTTTTTTTTTTTTTTTTTTTTTCCATCAGTAGATTATCTAATTTTTTTTTTTTTGGGGGGGGGGGGGGGTCACACATTAAATCTGGAACAGTTTGTGAAAAACCACACATATTAAGGACGTATGAAATCCAGATGTAACATAAAGGGCTGCTAGTGATTTGTCTGGAATAAATACGCAACACTGAAACTGAATTGTGCATAATAACTTTCATTAAGTCAATAACAAACAGTATTAAAAATATAATCCTAAATTGATCTAGGTAAATATTTGAATATACATGAAGTATATTCAACCGTCATATAATATGATTAGTAAAAAATAGGGATGCACCAATATGGAAAAATTTGGCCGATAACCGATATATTGGCCGATAAATCAATTTTTAGATCATTTTTGAGAGCCTGATTACAAAACAAAAGTCTGACCATTAAAAGCCATGTCCCTAGCGCACAATCATAATGATGTTCTCGTTATTATATCGCTTTTAGCACTGCTTTTTGCTTTTTTGAAGTGATTCCAAACATTTCAGCCAATTCAAAACCATTCATGGCTAACAGTGCGTATCTGAAGTGTAACGATCCATCATTTATCGGCTTTAATACATCAGCCAAATTTTCTTATCGGGCCGATAATGATTAAAAATGAACACCTATTGTCTGATACCGATAACCGATAATTCTATATATTTGAAAGCCGGTAACTAATTGGCCGATAAATCTAAATCCAAGTTTTTCTATAATTTTTGAGAGCTTGATGACAAAACAAAAGTCTGACCATTAAAAGCCATGTCCCTAACGCAGAATCATAATGATGTTCTCGTTATTAGATCGCTTTTAGCACTGCATTTTGCTTTTTTGAAGTGATTCCAAACATTTCAGCCAATTCAAAACCATTCATGGCTAGCAGTGCGTATCTGAAGTGTAACGATCCATCATTTATCGGCTTTAATACATCAGCCAAATTTTCTTATCGGGCCGATAATGATTAAAAATGAACACATATTGTCTGATACCAATAACCGATAATTCTATATATTTGAAAGCCGGTAACTAATTCGCCGATAAATCTAAATCCAATAAATTTTTGAGAGTCTGGTTACAAGAATAAAAGTCTCGCCATTAAAAGCCATGTCCCAAGCACACAATTATAATGTTCTCACTTAACTGTATTTTCCTTCTTGAAGTGAATTCAAATAATTTCAACCCATTCAAAACACATTATTTATCGGCTTATATCGGCCACATTCTCATATCAGGTCGATAACGATCCAATGAATAATGACCATATATCATCCGATACCGATATATTGTGCATCCCTAATAGAAAATCTTTTAAAGTGAGTAGGAAACATATTGATCGCCGTCTTCAGAGTGTTATGGGTCATTCCTGTTTAACTCATCTTAAAAACAGTTCAACTAAAGTCAGGTATGTGTAAAATAATCTTTTTGAAGTAAATTCATTAAAAAACGATGTATGTAAAGAGTAAAATGACAAGCTGAACACTTGAAAATAAACCGTTATCACCATAATGCTTGTTCTCACCTCTTTCTTTTATTTTATCGTTGGAATATAAAAGCATGACTATTATCCATCAATTTTCTCATTGCAATAATGAGAATTTGAGGGTAAATATCATAATGCATAATACTTTACATAAAGCCTTTGTATAAAGTATTATAAATAATACTTATAATGCATTGTATGAGCTTATGAATAATTGCAGCCACGATTATAATACATATTTTTAAAATTTGTTTTAATCAGATATTTAATGTTTGTTTCTGAGTATGTGATATGTTTAACACATTTCAGGGTTTTGTGCTGCCATATCCTGCCTTGTCATATTTTAAATTAAACTAAACTAAATGTTACATCTTAAAGTATTAAAAATCAGTTTCAGATGTAACAAGCAGTCTCCAAAGAAAATGCATTTTAACTTTGGTTACAATTATTTAAAAGATATAATGCGTTAATAACGTACATTATTAATACCCTTTTATATATATATATATATATATTAAAGGCTTTAAGTGTTACAGAAAATCTTAATTGTCCTCAGAACTGGTCGATAAAAGAAGAGTGGCAAAAAAACAAATGTATAGCAATTATTGGGCTTCAAGTGCTTTAAGGGCTTAAGCACATGTGTAAAAAAAATAAAAGTATGTTTTATTTAGCAAGCATGTAACCACTTGGATCATAGATGTAAAAGACCATTTACAGCCAATACAGGCAATTTACCATAGGAAATCTAACGCTTTATTACAGTTATCGAGGTTGAGCCATAAACCTAGGACTAGTTCGCCAAAGTTTTTTTTTTTTTTTTTTTTAAACAACCTCCAATATTTAACAAACGATTCGATGGTCAACGGCGGTCCTAGAGGCAAAGTTGCTCAGAATAAGGAGTTCTACTATGTGGTGTGAATGTGATGGACACACCATCCTTTGCACTCGTGAAAAACGCAAAGGAGTCCCAATTTCTTTCAAAATTCTCACAACCTTCTAGGGCCGTGAGTCAAACAGGCCCAGTGAGTTTCTTTCCAATCGGCCTCCGTTAACCTTGTCTGGTAGCTGCTCAAAATTCATTGGCCGATGGCGGACATGTTTTTCGAGATGCGTCGATATCCTCATAGACGATCATGGCACTTTGGACAAAGACACTGCATGCCAATTTTCAAGTCAATCGGACTAACGGTGAAGTAGTTAAAGCCATTTTTATGTTTTTTTTTCCTGTTATAGCACCACCAAGTGGCCAGTCGGTGTGTCCTTATTCACACAACCACAGAAGGAGCTCTTACACGGGTGTGCCAAGTTTGGTGAAAATATCTCAATCCGTTAATGAGTTACAGCCATTTTAGTAAAAGTGGCTCCGCCCACTTTGAACGTTTTGGCAGCCGTGAATCGAAATTCAAACTTTTCTCTGATAGCTATTGACAAAGAGAATCTTGCTGCACTGGCTTGGTTCCGATCGGGCCAAAAACCGAGGACTAGTTGGCAAATTTTTTTTTTTTTTTTTAAACAACCTCCAATATTTAACAAACGATTCGATGGTCAACGGCGCTCCTAGAGGCAAAGTTGCTCAGAATAAGGAGTTCTACCCATGTGGTGTGAATGTCATCCTTTACACCTGTGAAAAACGCAGAGGAGCCTCTCGGTGTCCAATTTCTTTCAAAATTCTCACAACCTTCTAGTGCCGTGAGTTTCGTTCCAATCGGCCTCCGTTAACCTTGTCTGGTAGCTGCTCAAAATTCATTGGCCGATGGCGGACATGTTTTTCGAGATACGTTGATATCCTCATGGACAATCATGGCACTTTGGACAAAGACACTGCATGCCAATTTTCAAGTCAATCGGACTAACGGTGAAGAAGTTAAAGCCATTTTTATGGTTTTTTTCCTGTTATAGCACCACCAAGTGGCCAGTCGGTGTGTCCTTATTCACACAACCACAGAAAGAGCTCTTACACGGGTGTGCCAAGTTTGGTGAAAATATCTCAATCCGTTCATGAGTTACAGCCATTTTAGTAAAAGTGGCTCCGCCCACTTTGAACGTTTTGGCTGCCGTGAATCGAAATTCAAACTTTTCTTTGATAGCTATTGACAAAGAGAATCTTGCTGCACTGGCTTGGTTCCGATCGTGCCAAAAACCGAGGACTAGTTGGCAAATTTTTTTTTTTTTTTTAAACAACCTCCGATATTTAACAAACGATTCGATGGTCAACGGCGCTCCTAGAGGCAAAGTTGCTCAGAATAAGGAGTTCTACCCATGTGGTGTGAATGTCATCCTTTACACATGTGAAAAACGCAGAGGAGCCTCTCGGTGTCCAATTTCTTTCAAAATTCTCACAACCTTCTAGTGCCGTGAGTTTCGTTCCAATCGGCCTCCGTTAACCTTGTCTGGTAGCTGCTCAAAATTCATTGGCCGATGGCGGACATGTTTTTCGAGATACGTTGATATCCTCATGGACAATCATGGCACTTTGGACAAAGACACTGCATGCCAATTTTCAAGTCAATCGGACTAACGGTGAAGAAGTTAAAGCCATTTTTATGTTTTTTTTTTATGTTATAGCACCACCAAGTGGCCAGTCGGTGTGTCCTTATTCACACAACCACAGAAAGAGCTCTTACACGGGTGTGCCAAGTTTGGTGAAAATATCTCAATCCGTTAATGAGTTACAGCCATTTTAGTAAAAGTGGCTCCGCCCACTTTGAACGTTTTGGCAGCCGTGAATCGAAATTTAAACTTTTCTCTGATAGCTATTGACAAAGAGAATCTTGCTGCACTGGCTTGGTTCCGATCGTGCCAAAAACCGAGGACTAGTTGGCAAATTTTTTTTTTTTTTTTAAACAACCTCCGATATTTAACAAACGATTCGATGGTCAACGGCGCTCCTAGAGGCAAAGTTGCTCAGAATAAGGAGTTCTACCCATGTGGTGTGAATGTCATCCTTTACACATGTGAAAAACGCAGAGGAGCCTCTCGGTGTCCAATTTCTTTCAAAATTCTCACAACCTTCTAGTGCCGTGAGTTTCGTTCCAATCGGCCTCCGTTAACCTTGTCTGGTAGCTGCTCAAAATTCATTGGCCGATGGCGGACATGTTTTTCGAGATACGTTGATATCCTCATGGACAATCATGGCACTTTGGACAAAGACACTGCATGCCAATTTTCAAGTCAATCGGACTAACGGTGAAGTAGTTAAAGCCATTTTTATGTTTTTTTCCTGTTATAGCACCACCAAGTGGCCAGTCGGTGTGTCCTTAATCACACAACCACAGAAAGAGCTCTTACACGGGTGTGCCAAGTTTGGTGAAAATATCTCAATCCGTTCATGAGTTACAGCCATTTTAGTAAAAGTGGATCCGCCCACTTTGAACGTTTTGGCAGCCGTGAATCGAAATTCAAACTTTTCTCTGATAGCTATTGACAAAGAGAATCTTGCTGCACTGGCTTGGTTCCGATCGGGCCAAAAACCGAGGACTAGTTGGCAAATTTTTTTTTTTTTTTTTAAACAACCTCCAATATTTAACATATGATTCGATGGTCAACGGCGCTCCTAGAGGCAAAGTTGCTCAGAATAAGGAGTTCTACCCATGTGGTGTGAATGTCATCCTTTACACATGTGAAAAACGCAAAGGAGCCTCTCGGTGTCCAATTTCTTTCAAAATTCTCACAACCTTCTAGTGCCGTGAGTTTCGTTCCGATCGGCCTCCGTTAACCTTGTCTGGTAGCTGCTCAAAATTCATTGGCCGATGGAGGACATGTTATTTGAGATACGTCGATATCCTCATTGACAATCATGGCACTTTGGACAAAGACACTGCATGCCAATTTTCAAGTCAATCGGACTAACGGTGAAGTAGTTAAAGCCATTTTTATGTTTTTTTTTATGTTATAGCACCACCAAGTGGCCAGTCGCTGTGTCCTTATTTACACAACCACAGAAAGAGCTCTTACATAGGTGTGCCAAATTTGGTGAAAATATCTCAATCCATTCATGAGTTACAGCCATTTTAGTAAAAGTGGCTCCGCCCACTGTGAACGTTTTGGCAGCCGTGAATCGAAATTTAAACTTTGTTGTGATAGCTATTGACAAAGAGAATCTTGCTACATTGGCTTGGTTCCGATCGGGCCAAAAACCGAGGACTAGTTCGCAAAAGTTCAAAAAATCCCTGAAAATTTCGTCACAACAACGAGCGATTCCAAGGGATGCGATTGTAGCGCCCCCATCAGGCTGATCTGGGCGAGCCTTGTAGGCGGTGCGAGTACTACCAGCCCTCAAACTTTCAAGTTTCTATGACTTATGGTTCGGTCTGCACGATCGCTTTTAGGGCAGAATCCTGATCCTCGGAAAATTGAACAATTACCATAGAGTTTCGGAGCGACACGCTTGAACCCCTAACGAATGTTTAACATCATCCGTGCTTGCATGCAAACTTAATCTCCTTCGTGCTCTATGATTTCCAGTTAACGCCCATAATGCACTGCTGCTGTGCCCTCCAGACTGTCGTAGGTCTCCCCTGCCCAACGAGGAGGGCTCATTCCCTGGCACACACTTCAAATCCCTCCACCTCCCTTCAAATAACCTGCCACCGACCCGCTGACGAATGTTTCTGCTTCATGGTGACAGGTCGCTCAGGCAGGCCGCTACTGTGCCGCTGCTGTACACTCAAGGTTAACTTTGCTCAAGACTGGGAAAACGCTCCGGCAGCTGCGCTCAGGGCGTCCGGAAAGCTGGAATTTAAGTGGATTGTACACACTTGCGGAGCAAAACGTTCCCACTGAAGTCGGAGGTAAAGCACCTTGTTATCTGATGACCTACACGTCTCGCTGCGTTGCCTTGATTTCACTTAATGCATGCCTGTCCATTTTAAAGGCACATCCAGCTCTTTATAGATGTTCGTTCAGACGGAGTGAGATTTTATTTTAGATTGGCGTGCCATAATGTTCCTTCCGAGCGAATCATGTACACGGGAAATATACATAGAATGTTTAGAGGATCATTCTGCTTTTGCAAATGAGCAATATGATGTTTGGATTTTGTTCGTGTAAAGTGAGCCCTTACTATAATTAGCAGTGACGGGGGTGCTGGAGGGTGTTTGCACTGGATTAATGCACACAACAGCTGCCCGTACAGGTCTGTTGGAAGGGCATCGCTGCTTCTCTTAATTGCTCTGATTTGAGTGTCAGTACCATCTGCAGGCATATCCCGTTTCTGGATTCAATAACAACAGGAGGCCAATGGTAAAAGCCTTTCTCAAACTTTCCCTAATGTTTTGGGTCATACTTTAGGTGTCTTATTCTTGCATCTTCAATAATGTTACGTACTTTTTGCTATTGCAAAACACTTCTTCTTTTGAGGTGGGATACGGGTGAGGTTGGGACAGGTACGTTTAAGGGTGGGTTGAACGAAAAGGGACGGGTATTTATTTAAGGGTGTAATAATCTCACAAATCAATTAGAGATGTAATTGCATGCATGTATTTTTTTTAAATTGCATCGAAAGATTAGATAAACACACTTAATATAAAGCAGGAGTGTGTTTTGATATTGGACTTTTGGAGTGTTATGACTAAAAAACATCCAAACCAGATGAAAATGCATTTGCTTTCTAGGCTTTGGAATGTTTAAGTTGAACATTTTATGCATGCATACTAATTCTTACGGTCATTAAAAACCTGGGAATATCAGGAGCTTTGATAGCTGTCCTTTCCAGGTCTGGTGAAAATATGGAAATGTTGCATCTTTTAGTGATTTTTTTTTTTATTTTTTCTTCTTCTTCTTGTGCTCCGTTGTAAAATTTGAGTGTGGTCTTGTTAGAAATGATTTTTAAAAAATCCATATTCAGTTATCAAAAATAGTCATGGATATTCTTTGATCTGATATTCAGGACTTTTTATGATATTTAACAATTGAGCTCATGTTTTGAGAGGAATTCAGATTGAAAATCTCCAAAAACATCTAAGCTTGAAATTCAGATGCGTTTTCATAGTTTTAATAATCGGATTTTATTCTTCGGAAATATGAGGTTTGTTGGAATGTTCAAGTCGAAGATATTATGCGTGACGGGATCGCGTAGTAACAAAACACCTGGAAATGGTTTGAAAATTGTCATTTCCAGGCTTGGAGAAGACACGGAAATTCATACAAACTTATGTTGATTAAGAATTTTTCTAGTTGTGCAACATTTAAATCATTGAATTATAAAATATTAAATCTGTATCTGGCTATAATATATACATCTAATTCAAGTATAATATCAACATGATATCTGTAGACATTTTGAATTATTGCTCCATTGTTAATTTCTACAAATGATATTTATTCAGATATATAAGACTGATTTATTGAAAGCTTCTCTTTTAGATGGTTATAAACTACACTATCACAGTCAGTGAGCAGAAAGCATAAAAAAAACATGCTTCACCTTTAAACACCTTTGGCAAACATGCAAAAAAATGGGTAACACTTTATTTCGATGGTCCTCTTTAGACATTCAGCTATTTATAACTAAATTTTCAACTACATGTCAACTAGCAGTCATTCGAGTATTATTAGACTGTCTGCTTAATATCTATAAACTCTTTATTTTGATGCTCCACCAACAGACACACTGGTGACTATACAACCGAACAGTGAAATTAATTCAATGAAATGAGTTTGTTTCACTCAAATAGTAATGGAAGTTCATTGTACTTAGTAGAAAAAAGTTGTGTGCAACTCAAAATCTGATTTTTTAAGTAAGCTTACTAATAACTTAATATGATTGAGTTGCAGCAGATTTCTAATTCCCAGTACGCTGATTGAAATGAAATGTTATTTTTTTGTGTTTTTACACAAAAGGAATATAAATGAATGTTAAGTTGGGATTTACAGGGGGTTTTGTTATGTTAGTTTTATAGGGTTACGACTGTGGTGAGGAAGGGGATGCAAAGGGGCGGAAAATTTCTGCTCCAATTTCTGTTCCATCCCGTTGCATCACTAGTGATTAGGTCGAGGATGGGCTGCAAAACTTGCATATACTGTATGTTATTTGATAATATAAGTACGAGTATATAATGTCTCTTTGATAGTTAGAAATAATAGCATGTGTTATTTACTAACAATTCGCTAAGATCTAAACTTGATATTTACGTAAATGACCTGTATGTCATTAACATTATGATGAGTTTTGCGAGCCTAAGAACTGTGGGAGCGAAGGGATACCGGTGACACCTGTGCACCACACCGGCCTTGTTCCGCTTCCATGACTCTTGGCCTCGCCCCACTTGTCACAAAAATTCTACTAACTTAAAGGTGCACAATGTAGTTTTTCGTGCTCTAGAGGTCGCCTATTCAAAACAAAGGCGTAGCTTGATGTCGGCAAGTTTGAGCGAGGAATATTGGGACGTGTGGTCTCGGGAAAAATCGGGATGGGACTCGGGCAGAAATCACGTTCATGGATGCGGTTATTAACGTTACTGTATGAAGCAGAGCAGGAGCGAGTGTTGTGGAGCTGAACCAGACGATTGATAATGAGAGACGAACGACTTGCGCCTCGAGAGCAGCGGGACTTTTATTATGACACAGTTGCCGATGCCGCTTTTCCGGTCATGAGTGTGAGCTATATTACAATAATTAGTTTTCTGTCTATAAATGTATCAAAACAGATGTTCCCATGTCTGTGTTCCCACATGTAATAAAAATTAAAGTGTCTTTGGCTTTTCCATGATTTCTACAAAATAAAACCAGAAACTGAGTAAAACGAAGATATGGCGTCATTGACAGGCGCATCCTTGATTAAAATTGCGATTTTCTCACGATTTGCATATAGTTGGAAACATACTGTATATTTTGCTCAGTTGACTACATACAATATAACACTGGCCTAGTGGTTTTTGGATATTTTACTGCAAAAATTTGACGTATTGCAGCTTTTAAAAAATGCTTTTTAGTATTCTAACCCTATAACAGTCTACTAATGAGAGTTTGTTGACATTTACTTATAGTTTGCTGAATGTCTCTAAAGTGGACCATCGAAATAAAGTGTAGCCAAAAAATGTCCTTAATCTTTGTCATTTTGTTTCCAGCATCATGCAGGAGAACAACATGGATCAGCCCACGTCCTTATCGCAGCTTTTACGAGAGAGTTACCTGGCTGAAGCCAGAGCCCACCACAGACACGGCGAACCCAGCTGCATCGACACCCCTCGGCGTCTGGTGTACGGGACGCTCAAAGAGAGAGCGGATGATTCCAGTGGGAAAGTGGAAGCTCAGTTTCCGGACCTATCTGCCTTCCTGAGCCAAGAAGAACTGGACAAGAGCGTCGATCTGGCCTGCAAAGAGATCAGCAATGATCCACGAGAACGTGAGGAGAGATGCCTGCAAATGAGCCATTACAATTTTGCTTCCAAGAACCCCACTCCAGAAGCCGAGGTCGTGTCGGAGAGCCAATCCATCCAGCCTTCAATCCAAGAAAACACGATTAGGAATGTCAGAAGTACCAGGGAAACTGCGGCCGATTTCAAAAGACCCCAAAGAAACGCTCCTTATGGCTTGGAGACGCAATCCAAGAAGGAGTTCCTCAACAAGGCTGCTGACTTCATAGAGGAGCTCTCGTCTCTGTTTAAGTCCAACAGTTCTAAGCGAGTTCGGCCTCGGACTTGCAAAGCGCACCGGAGCCGATCCCAGAACAAAGCCCAACTTGATGGCACTTCATACTCCATGAATGCAGAAGATAGAGAGCGGCCGACTCTTCTTAACCAACAAATGGAGGAGCCAATGGAGATTAATCCAGTCACGGAGGAGCCGTATGACGCAGAGGAGCCCCAGGAGCCGGAGCCACCGTGTGAAACGGAGTGCGAAGCACCGGCTCTCATGCAACCGGAGGAACCTGTGTGTGAACCTCCACACTTTATACAGAAACTCAAAAGCAGGGAGGTTCCTGAGGGAAGTAAAGTCCAGTTGGATTGTATCGTCAGAGGACTGCCTGCTCCTGAAGTTCGGTGAGTTTCTCTTTTATTGATGTAAATGCAGTCATTAGTGGTGTTTTCTAAGCATTACTATTAGTATTGCTCAGATTGAAAGCAGTCGCATACACTCTATATAGAACCTTAAAGTTCCGTCAGGATATATAGAATCTTTTAGGGGTTCCGATCATGGGATCATCTGTTGGAATTGCTCCGTTATTATTCTTTACTGAAATGAATCGCATTTTTGAGGGCATAAGCATTCTTGGAAAACTTGTGAAACTTTGCACACCTGTCAGAAGTGGCGAAAATTTACATCTGATATGGGTTTCAGAATTAGGTGCGGCAAAATGGCTCGACCTATAAAATTTCAACGACGTGCCCCTCGCACTACGTTTCACATACAAGTGTGAAATTCTGTACACACATGTAACAGGCCAATACCTACAAAAAAGTCTCTTGGAACAAAATCTAAAAACTTACAGGAAGTCAGATATTTTGAATTTCCTTTGCAAAGTGTTTGTGTTTTTTGCCATTTCCAGATGTTGTATTTTAACAAACTCCTCCTATAGATTTATTCAGATCAACGTTATATTTGGTAGGGCTGCACGATTTAATCGCACAATACGAAAAATAACGTCGAGCTGATTATTGCGATTCTTAGTGCGATTATGAAATCGCAAAGGCTGCGATTTTATTTTTTTTTATGCGCAGCTTGTCAGTGAAGTACGGCTCCAAATGCTAATCCATCTGAAAGCACTGCGAGTTTCAGTCGCTTATGTACATTTGAAAAAGCAACGTGCGTCAAACATCTTTCCAGACATGAGAAGCACTTATTAAAATCTTGTCCAACAAAAGTCAACATTTAATAACATGTTTTTACTCTGAGCTCTCTTCATAACGACAGTTGAGCTTCTGTGAGATCATGTGATTTCTTACACAGAATAAGGCAGTCATGTTTATTAGTCATGTTTAATCAATAAAAGCGTTTCAATCTTATATTTATTCAGATACAGCGATACGACGCGTGTTATCTTCTTCTGCTGCAGGGCGTATTTTGAGTTTCTGCGCAAGAGCGCCCTCTGGCTTTCAGATGAAGCATTTACATAGAGCCGTACAGCTCTGACAAGCTGCGCGTTAAATAATCGCTGCCTTTGCAGAATCGCGTGCGATTTAAACATGATAAATCGTGCAGTCCTAATATTTGGTCAGTCTAATCTAAAGGCCTTTGAGACGTTAAATTGCTAAGATCTTGAGTTTTCGCTGAAGGGCGTGTCTGGAAGTTATTGTTACTCACACATACAATGTCCGATCTGCTCCAAACTCCAAACTGTTTGATGACAGTCCTGGCCTGAAGGTATCTACTTGGCAATATTCAGTTATAGTCAAAGCACCACCTGCTGGAAGCAGGAAGTGTGGCACATCAAAATGACTGCTATTTTTGTCCTATATTTACACGCTTAAATGCATGTCGGCCACTTTGACTGTTTTCCTAAGGGCACCATGTGGCGGTGGCCCGGGTGCGAGGACCCTTTCAATGGAGATGGATTTAGTTTTAATGAATGAATTTTGTTTAAAGAACTTAAGCATATATATATATATATATATATAAAAAACACAATGCACACACATATATATTTAGTGTGTGTGTGTGTGTGTGTATATATATATATATATATATATATATATATATGGTGGAAATCTAG
>CM074279.1:30220132-30260132 GCA_037194245.1 Opsariichthys bidens
AAGCCCCGCCCCCTTTAGTTACTGTTGCTATGTCCGCTCTCACGCCACACATCATGTTCTCACGCAGTAAAAAAATACATCGTGGAGCAAAGAGGACACCGACAACGTATGAAACAGTTTCATATTTAACATATCGTAATTTTTTACAGAAGTTTAAACGATAAATAGCGTATAGTGTCTCTTTAATGTGTCGTGACAGATCGCTGTAGGCTCGTTGTTTCTACTCCCCTGACTGCTTTATTGGACAAATTGGCCGATTCAAGGTTATGATTGGTTAGATTGGCTGTCAAACTGCAGAAGGGTCAATTACATGCACATATAGACCTACTGTAGCCCCGCCCCTTTTCAGCGCTGCGCTCGTAGGTAAGATCTTACAGATTTATGAATGAACCGTGTGTTTTAAAGTCTTCCCGGTCTACTTGACATATGTCTTTTTTTAAACATTTACAATGCCCATTAGAACCCCTTGTAGTCAATAATTTTATCCCTGAAAACTCATATTTGATCACCAAAATGGCATATTTAAACGTTTTTTTCCACCCTGTGAAACGTGTTTCTTCATGCCTTATTTAATATATGCGTATCAATGAATATGCAAATTAGCCCCGCCTCCACCCACTCACGCCAGCTCAGAGATCCACCCTGTCGATTTATTGAGGTAAATGCTGGACAATGGTATCGTTTTTTTTTTTTTTTACAACATAACAGTAATTAATATGATTAGTCTTTTGCTAGACTACGTTATCAAACAGCTAATAATGTGTTGCTAATGTTACACAAACCATATTCCCGTTCATCCTCTCACAGTCGGACAACTGCCTTCTTACGATCTTTACAAACGCACAACATCGTAATATACATCACAATTATATAATATACACGATTTTTCATATCATCAGAAAAATATACCGGTCTTCTTGAGACTTCCCTGCTGTTAATGATATTCTAAAGTCCTCCGGCATGTTGACGCGATTGGTTACAAGGTAGTTTGTGACGTCACAGACAACAGAGATTTCAAACTGCCGGTTTTTAGGAGTTTTATGGAGAAAATACTCAGCAATGGTGTTGAGTTATGAATTTGCACATGGTTTGTCTTAATCAGGGCTGGGTGGGTCACTTTTAAAATGTATTTCACTACAGATTACAAAATTCATGCTTTAAAAAGTCATTTGTAACATATTTCGTTACATTTCTCAAGTTTAGTAACTTCATCTAAATACTTTAGAATACTTTGGAATCCTAATAAGTGTGAAACAAACACAAAAAGGTCATTGCAAGTTTTTAACTCACAATTCTGACTTTTTCCCTCAGAATTGTGTGATATAAAATCGCAATATTGAGAAAAGTCAGAATTATGAGATATAAACTCGCATACTAAATTCACATTTGCAAGAAAAAAAATTACTATTGCAAGTAATTTCTGAGGAAAAGAAGTCAGAATTGAGAAATGCAAACTCACAATTGTGAGGGAAAAAATATAAATGCAGTGACGAGTGAATTATAAAATGACTCCCAAAACATGAAAACAGTGGAAAACATGAAACTGAACTCGTCTTTTTCAGACGGTCAGAGTCAGAGAATCACCAATCGCTGTTTAAATGACATTAAAACTCAAAGTAATCACTTTGGTAATCTAAAACACTTTTCAGATGGAACTGTAATCTGATTACCACCCATTTAAAATGTAACCGTAATGAAATACAGTGACTCAGATTTTGTATTTTAAATACGCAACTAAGTTACTTGTATTTCGTTACTCCCCAACCCTGGTCTTAAAGCATATTAAAACACCACAGACATATAAACGACATTAAAAACTTAATTTTCACCACAGGGGGTCTTTAACTCTACAATAAGTAAATCCACTTCACCAGCAAATTACTCTTTGACAGCAATGCCATAGAAATATACAGAGCTACTGCAAAAACTGAAGATCAAACGCAAAATTTTACAGATGGCAGCATGCTTGTTTCTCTGCCGCATACGGTCTATATATGGACCCATTGTAGTACCTCAATGGACCAGGTTGAACTTTTTTTCAGGCTTCATAAGAGATCTTCTCAGCCCAACCCTGCTGAGGTCTCGGTAGAATCCATCACATCTGCTGAAGACGCCACACCAACTGTAACAACCACCTGCGCTGAGCCACCAGCACCTTCAGACGCAGAAGCAGTGCTGCTGACCTCTGACCTTCCCTCTGAGCAAGAAGATACAGAACTTCTGAGTACCAAGGTCATCAGCTCTGAAATACCTGTACTAGAGCCAACCGCATCTGCACTAGAACAAACCATACCTGTACCACCAACGTCAACATCTGAGGTGGAACCCACTCCACCTTCTCCACCCCTCACCATAGCACCACCATCACTTCCATCAAGCCAAAGTCTTTCCGATGTACTGTTAACATCTCAACAGAGCATTCCTGAGGTACGAAAAACACTACGATTTTGATTAAACGCACTAATTAGTTAAACGGATCTTAGTTGATTTGTGATCCTTACGTCCCTATGGTTCATCATACATGTATTTTGCTGATTAATTGCCAAATTTCTCCATAAATTTGGTAGTCGCACATTGTTATCTGCGTGCAGCCACACACCCCCGAAGCGCCCGTGTTTCAGATATGCCGGACATGTACACACAAAATTGTCTGCAAGTATTGTTGTAAACACAGTCAGTTGTGTCTCAAGTGAACATAAACAGTTGAGAAATAAATCAGATGTGTATCATTATATTGGATTCATGCATTTGGTCTTAAAGTGACAGCAACCCATAAATACTAACGTCATTAATGTTAAATCAAACAACATAATATACAATCTATATTTAATTTATACACCGAACACTAGTGTTATTTTACATTTTACCTGAATACACTACAGTTAGACATGCTTTATTTGTAACTTTGATCTTATTTTTTTTACTAAGTGTTCACTTATAATAATTTTTTTTATCTTTATTAGTTAAGCTAGTAGTTTTCGCTGTTTTTGTTACTTAAAAGTACAAAGTTACATTTGCCACCCCATCCCATTTTGCTTTACTGAACCGAAAAATTATCCAATTGATGAATCAAAAACTATAATGTGGTCCAAACTGTGAGTCTTGTTTAACCACTACCGCTAATGCATGCGTTTCTTTTACATTATACATTTTCTTTTTCAGAATCTAAATGGCAGCAGTAGTTATCTTCAAGGCTTCGATGTAAGGCCCATAATGGCAGCTCCTGTTTTTACAAAGGTAGAGCAAACTAAACAAAACTGTTTCTAAATCATTCAGTTTTTAGAATGATGCTCGAATGATGTTGTGTATATATATGTGTATATGTATTGTATTCATATATTAACAGGTTTTAACCTTTTGCTTGCATGCCCTTCCAAAATCCAAGGAGTCAAAACCTCATTATGCATTGAGATTTAGGATTTTTGCCTGGCAGACAATAAAACCGGCAAAAAAAAATCCTAAATAAACCAGTACTAGAACTTGGTGGTGACCTTGTTTGACTAGCAACCACCTAGCAACGCTCTTGTAACCCCACAGAACACTAATTAAAATGCATAGCAACATGCTATAATCCACTCAGGCTGCAACCCACAAATATTCCTTGTGGTCGTGGTGGTAATTTTGCATGACCTCTAACATTTATCTTCAGAATATATAAAAATGTAGTTTTTACATGCTTTCCATTCCAGTGTCATTGAACACCATTGTCTCTTTTGGTGCAGAACCTTCAGGATGTCCTGGCTCTGGAGAGTCAGCTAGTAGTGCTGGAGTGCCGAGTAAAAGGCACTCCCTCCCCCAAAGTGGACTGGTACAGGGAGGGAACGGTTATTGAAGACTCTCCAGATTTCAGGATCCTCCAGAAGAGTATGTCTAATTTTAGTATGCATACATTAAGATATGTGGTTGGACCTAGCCTTGAAAAGTCTGTTTCACACTATAATTTGTAAAAGAAAAGCTTTCAATGGATGAATTGTTCTACTTACAATTCACACATTCTGCTTTTTTCATCCCAGAACCAAGATCTATGGCTGAATCTGGTAAGTGGATTTGATTTACCCCTGCTTTGTCAAGTTAATCATTTCAAGACACTAATCATCTAACACTTTACCGTTTCTCTGTTTGGTGTGGACTTCAGAGGAGATATGTACGTTGGTTATTGCGGAGGTCTTCCCAGAGGACTCTGGGACATTTACATGCACAGCCAGCAATAAATATGGCACAGTTTCCAGTATTGCAGTGTTGAGAGTAAAAGGTAAATTTGTGTGGAATTGATTAATCCATTTCAAAATGTTAAAAGGCAAAACTGCTTAAACTGTTCAAGTGCATAATTTATGCACCTCAAGTCTAATTCTGAAACATATTTTTGTTTGCATCAATAGGACACAATAATAACAACACCAACCCCACAACAACAAGCACTTTAACTGTGGAATCCTCTCCACCAAAGGTTCCAGTAACTGACCTGATATCAACAACTTTGAAGCGTAAGCCAGACGTTCCTCTGGGAAACAACAAGCTTCACTCAAGTATGATTTGTCTCGACCCTTTGAGCTCTGGCTTTAAGCGGTCAGACCCTCTTGACTCTGGAACACTTCGTTCAGACTCCCTAAACCCTAGTATGTTTCGCCATGACCTCAGCACAAGCCTACCTAGTCTAAACCCTCTCAGCATTGGAAAACACAGCTCAGATACTTTCAGGAGTAGTTTACCTCAGCTAGACCCACTCAGCTTCAATGCTTCTTCACTGAACTCTGATTCGAACCATAAGTCTCTCAACTCTAGCACTACACACTTCGATTCAGGAGGGTTTGGTTGCAAACCTTCCACAGAAGTGACCCAATGTTCACCCAACGGATTAGCCTCCACCATCACTCTGGGCTCAGATGTCTGGGTTGGACCATCACCAAATGGTTCAAAATCTACCTCCAGCCTTTCTGTTACTAGTCCACAACCAGTAAACTCCAGTAACCATCAAGAGCAACCACCTGTTAAATCCCTACCTGATCCCCCAACTTCTTGCCTCAAGACAAGACCCGAGGGCGTGTTAGGGAATCACAATGAATTCCGCTCTAGTTCTCGAGTGGGTCTCCGCGTAACCTTTAAACTCCCAGAGGATGAAGAAGAAGAAGAGAAAGACATGTCATCCAAAGAACCACCTCCGGTGTTGGCTAAACCGAAATTGTAAGTACCAACTTCAGAATGTAGCAAGACAACTTGAGAGTAAAAATACATTTTAGGAACTTTCTGAACTAGATACAACACATTTTTCACCTTCTCTCTTCTTATCTTAGAGACCCAGTGCAGCTTCAGATCCTCCACAACCAGGTGCTTTTGGAACAGCAGCAAGAGAACGTCTCCCCAAGCCAAGAGTTACCACAGCTAGACGGGACAAGTTGTGATCCACCACCTGTCACTCCAACTCACCCTCCAGCAAATCCAGTGCCATCACCACTCCGACCGCCTCACGTAATTAACTCTAGTCCAATTCCACAGCTAATCCCTGCATCCATCCCTGCAGCACCTACTTTCACTTTAAAGTCTGCTCCTGTATCCCAATTGAGTATGCCTTTAACCAATTCCATGCCCTTGCCCCAATTTACTCCATCAGCCCCAACCTTACACAATCACCCTCCAACACCTCAACAAAATCTAGTTCCTACTACTTTGTTAAATACTGCTCCAGCAAGTATGGTTCCTTCTACTCTAATACCGCAAACAATTGTGGCGCACAATGCGGGGCCTATCTCAACCAATGCGGCTCCTATGCCAAGTGTGATCCCAATAACTCAACCTGCAGGAGCTTTCAGCATCCCGATGCCTCAATCAAACGTGGGACACACTTTTCCTCATCTTATCATGGTTCCATCCACCCAACCAAACCCTAACCACATGGCCAATGTGCCACCTTTTACTCCTTCAAATCATTTAACACAAATAAACATGAATCCAACCTTGCAGATGAACTCTGTTCCCATTAGTGACATGAGTGTTGCCAAAACACAAGCATTGATGACACCTGATGCAGCAGCGGTGAACAACACTACGCCAAAGTTAAACATCACCTCAATTTCTCATCCCAGCATGGCTCCACAAGACACACCTTCTCAAAGTGTGTCCTATCCACCCCTGAGTATCATCACCTCTCCACATCTAGTGAGAAATCCACCTGCGCCCATCCCGAGTCCAATGTCTCCACCTCCATTGAACAACACCCAGCCTCCACTTCCCGAGATTATTCCGATCTCTTCCCAGAGCTTCAGCTACACCAGGCCAAAGGAGTTCATCGCAGCCCAGACGCTCTCTCCTATCAGGAGTCCTTCTCCAACTGAGTCTCCTGTTCCAATGCTTCACGAATTAGCCGCACAGATATTCCCGAAGTCGACACGGGAGCTCATGTCGCCCGTCAACCAGTTTGCTCCGTCCCCAAGAAAGTTTCCAACAAGAGTTCTGGAGTGTCCAAGCAGCCCACCATATGTGTCCTCACCACCTCTAGTGCCTCCTGGGCTGATGAATTCAGTGTTTTCTTTTAGAACTCAGTCTCCTCCACAAGCTTCTTCACCAACATCTAGCAGTTCCAGCCCCAGCCCCATCCAAAATCCAGTGGCCTTCCTTAGTTCTGTCCTTCCTTCATTGCCAACATCACCTCCGACCAATGCCATGGGGCTGCCGAAGAGGGCCCCACCTGGGTAAGCAAACGCATTTCATTATAATATCGAAATATGGTTAAAGGTCACACTTTCTCTTGGGCCCAGTTTACTCCTGGTATTAAGATGTTTTGTCGATCGGATCACAACTAGATGATGCTAAATGCAGGTGTAAACGGGGTCTAAAACATTTTGGGCTTGTCCACTTTCGACCACTTTCAGAGATCAACATGCTTCTTAGTCATGGAACAATATTCCAATCAGCCAATGAGATTTAAGGGTTATAGCGAACCTTTCTGATAAACCTTTTCCCTGTGATTTTAAGGGCAGGTTGTTAAGGTTTGCTGAATCTTCTTGTGTTTCTTACCTCAGTCTCATTGTGTTGCTCCATGTTCAGGCCGCAAAGTGCACTGAAGAAGAATCAAAGAGTTTCTAGACTCCTGTCCGATGACGACATCCGCGAAAGCAAGGAAACACTCTTACAAGATATTGAGAAGAAGTTACGAATTAAAGATGAACCACTTCGTTTTGGACAGCAGGTATCAAGTGTCATAAATATTACAAAGATGTAAAGGTTTTTTGTTTGACTAGTGTTTATTACATATAGTAGGCCATCTACTTTAGTTCACTACAGCAAGTTATAGATTGAGTTATGAGTTTCTTTATGTCACTCACAATTGCTGAGGGTTTAATCTTGGTTTGTAATAGTGTTTATAAAACACTGATTGATGGAGAAGGAATAAGGAAGAAAAATAGATAACATGGCGCATATATATACTATGTTCCAAGTAACAGTGAGATGAATCTCTACTCTCAAATAAATCTCTGCTACCCTTCATGTCAAAATAGCTAGCACTTCCTTATTATAATATCAAAAACATGTTAATTTTTTCTCTCTTGTACAGTTAGAGAGATTTAAATACTGTAAATATTTAGTTGTTCTGCAAAAGTCTTTAAAAAAAATGTGTTTGGACTTAAAGTAAAAAGCCATGTTTAATTACAACATGAAATCAACCCACTTTTCTAATTGGAAACTCAACTAGAAATATATATACATGTATATATGTGTGAGTGTGTGTACATACATATACAGTATATACTCTCTATTGCCAAAAGTATTGGGACAGTGCTCCAAATCATTGAAATCAGGTGTTCCAATCACTTCCATGGCCTCAGGTGTATAAAATCAAGCACCTAGGCATGCAAACTGATTCTACAAACATTTGTGAAAGAATGGGATGCTCTCAGGAGCTCAGTGAATTTAAGCGTAGTAGCATGATAGTTTGCCACCTGTCCATTCGTGAAATTTCCTCACTACTAAATATTCCATGCAACAATAGCAACTTGGCCACATCTCCCTGTAGTCCAAGACTACAGTGTGTGGATCACCCTACAGGGGTTTCCCGCTGAAGCTAAGCAGGGTTGAGCCTGGTTAGTACCTGGATAGGAGACTTTCTGGGAAAACTAGGTTGCTGCTGGAAGAGGAGTTAGTGAGGCCAGCAGGGGGCGCTCACCCTGTGGTCTCCCAATGCCCTAGTATAGTGACGGGGACACTATACTGTCAAAAAGCACCGTCCTTCGAATGAGACGTTAAATCCAGGTCCTGACTCTCTGTGGTCTTTAAAAATCCCAGGATGTCTTTCGAAAAGAGTAGGGGTGTAACCCCGGCATCCAATTGACCTCTGTCAATCATGGCCTCCTAATCATCCGGATTTACTGATTGGTTTCTTCACTCTGTCTCCACTGCTGGTGTGTGTTCTGGTGCAATATGGCTGCCGTCGCATCATCCAGATCGCGGTGGTTAAGGAGATTGCCCCTTACATATGTAAAGCGCTTTGAATACCCAGAAAAGCGCTATAAAAATGTAAGGAATTATTATTATTATTATTAGGCCACGGAAAATTTCAGAGTGGGTTTAGCGCATGTGCGCAGACATCGCCAACTTTCTGCAGAGCCAGTAGCTACAGACATCCAAACTTGTTCACTGAAGAACAGTCCGTACAGAGCAAAGGGTTTCCATGGCCGAGCAGCTGAATTCGAGCCTCGTATCACCTAGTGCAATGCGAAGCGAGGGATGCAGTGGTGTAAAGCGTGCTGCCACTGGACTCTAGAGCAGTGGAGACGCGTTCTCTGGAGTGACGAATCACATTTCTCTGTCAAGCAATACGATGGACGAGTTTGCGTTCGGCGGTTCCCAGGAGAACAGTACTTGGCACAATGCGGTCAGGCAAGTGTGAAGTTTGGTGGAGGGGGGGGGGATTATGGTGTGGGGTTGTTTTTCATGGGTCGGGCTTGCCCCCTTAGTTCCAGTGAAAGGAAGACTTTAGTATACCAAGACATTTTGGACAATTTCATGCGCCCATCTTTGTACGAATAGTTTGGGGATGGACTCTACCTGCTCCAATATGACCAGTGCACACCAGGGCACAAAGTAAGGTCCAAAAGAGAGGCACAAAATCACTCTCCAGAACATTCCCGTTCTTTGCTCCGTGCTGGTGGAATGATCTCCCTACCTTCATCAGGAACGCAGAATCCCTGGCAATATTCAAGAGACAGCTGAAAACTCATCTGTTCCGTGAACACTTAATCCCTTTATAAAAAAAAAAACCCTATCCTTCCCTTTTCCCTTCCTACTCTATCTTATGGTACTGAGCAATGTATGAAACTTGTATTGTGAGCACTTCCTGTGTCTATTTGCCAATTCATGAAGAATCGCTTGTTTGTATTCCTCACTTGTAAGTCGCTTTGGATAAAAGCGTCTGCTAAATGACTGAATGTAAATGCAAAAAAAACATGGAAGGGCGCGTTTGGTGTGGAGGAACTTGACCGGCCTGCACAGAGTCCTGACCTCAACCCGATAGAACACCTTTGTGATGATTTAGAGCGGAGACTGTGAGCCAGGCCTTCTTGACCAACATCAGTGCCAAGAAGAATGGTCCAAAATTCCCAGAAACACACTCCTGAAACTTGTGGAAAGCCTTCCCTGGGGAATTGAAGCTGTTACAGTTGCAAAGAGTGGGCCAACTCCAAATGAAAACCCTACACAGTAAAAACCCCAGAGTTAAATCAACTCTGCTCAGATAACATTTGGTCCTTGTCTAAATAGTGTTAAAGTAACACTGAAGCGGAGTTAAAGTTAATGAGATAATTAAGCAATTAATTAAGCGATGATTGGACATTAATGATGAACACCTGCTGTTAACAAGCAGAATCACTGAAGAAAAGAGAAACACAAGAACTACAACTGATGAAATCAACTGAAGATAAAAGACATTCAATCTCTGAAGAGTGTTACTTTAACACTAGTTCAGTGTTACTTTAACACTATTTAGAGAGGGACCAAATGTTATCTGAGCAGAGTTGATTTAACTCTGGGGTTTTTACTGTGTACAGATGGGATGTCATTAAAGTTCATGTGCATGAAAAGGCAGATGTCCCAAAACTTTTGGCAATATAGTGTGCATATATATATATATATATATATACACATACCTACATACATATATAGTGTATATATTATACCTTCCTATTTAAGAATCACTTGTTTCACATGCTAATACATTTCATGTGGCAAATATGCGTCCGCATCATGCACCATATTAACACTGTTTCTTGTCAGAGTAACACTATAACATCATTTATCACACATTTGTCTTGATGTGTGACGAGTGTCTGTGTTTACATCACGTCATTCATCCTGTCCTCCATAGAAGCCGAGTTATGTGGGGGAAGTGAGCCGATCGCTCGGACCAAACATTCCCACTGCAACTGTCATTAACTATGACGAGGTACAAGGAATTTTCTCCTTTGCAAGCAGTGCTTTGTTCTGTAGTGCTTTTTAATCAACATTACTTTCATAACTCAAGAGTCAATTATGATTAAAACAAGAAACAAGTGGTAGCTTTTTACACTAATAGAGCTGCATGGAACTCTCTTTATAGTCATGTTACGATATATAAACAGAATGTTTAAAGGCCATGCAAACTTTAAAAAAAAATAGCTTTGTCATTAAAAATCGTAACTAATACTCTAACTCGAATTCCATCACAAAAGATTATGCATGAGCTACTTTAAAAGCTACATGTTACGTACTAACTAAATGAGAACATTGATATCAGTGTTCCTCAAACAGACATGAGCATTACATGAGCATGACTGTTATCTACAGTATAGGCTGTTGTTTTTCATCACGAACACAGTGAAAGCAATCAGTGTGTGTGGGTAAACATGAGTGGTGGGCGTGAGAGACGAGACAGATAGGAATGAACAGGGCTGTTCTGTATTATAAATAGAGGTGACTGCGTTCAGAGATGTTGGCGGCCGGCCAGATTTTAGAGAGACGGTCCGGCTGGTCAGGCCTCTTGATATACTTATAAGTACTTTTTAAAATGGGAAGGAATATTAAAGGGTTCATATCATGCTTTCTTAGTGACCAACTTTGGAAATGTTTTTGGAAACGGTCTTAATTTATTATTTTTATTTTTACCCTCTCTTTAACCCCCAGAACATGAGGTTTTGATGCATAATGTTGCAATTGGTCCGCATATTGTAAAATGTGTCGCTGATCCGATCTGATTAGGATTGTCGTTTAAAAGATATATCTTGGTTTGTATGTGTGTATTAGATTATTTAATTAAGCATCTGTACTGAAAACGTTAACTTTTCAGTTAATGTTTCCACAGATTAGTTAAGATAAGTTCACCCGTAATCGTGTGTTTTGTAGGAATACAAGGTGACGAGCTTTGAGCAGCGGCTAATGAGCGAGATTGAGTTTCGTTTGGAAAGAACTCCAGTCGAAGAGTCGGACGATGAAGTCCAGCATGATGAAATTCCCACGGGAAAATGCATTGCACCCATTTTCGACAGGAAACTGAAGCACTTCAGGGCTGTGGAGGGGATTCCCGTCACATTTACCTGTAAAGTTGTTGGAATTCCAATTCCTAAGGTGAGTGTTTGACGAACTGAGGGATTCTTTGATGTTGTCGGAATGCAGGCACAGAAAATAACTGATTTTGTTGGGTTTGGGGTTGGAATGTTTTTGAAAGAAGGCTGCATTTATTTGATCATAACTACAGTAAAAATTGTGAAATATTGTTACAATTTGAAATAACTGTTTTATATGTGAATATATGTTAAACTGTAATTAATTCCTGTGATTTAAAGCTGAATTTTCAGCATCATTACTCCAGTATTCAGTGTCACATGATCCTTCAGAAATAATAATATGCTGATTTGCTGCTCGAGAAAGATTTTTGAGGAAACCATTTTTTCATACATTCTTTTTAAAGAATCTATGTTTGAAATAGAAATATTTTATAATACTATGTGTCTTTACTGTTTTTTTTTATCAATTTATATGTTATTGCTGCTTAAAACTTTTAATATATATATTAAAATATAATATAATATATTTTATTTAAAATATATTTTTTATATATATATATATATATATATATTATATATATAATATATATATATATATATATATATATATATATTATATATATTATATATATATATATATATATATATATATATATATATATATATATATATATATATATATATATATATAATATATATATATATATAATTTATATATATATATAATATAATATATATATAATTTATATATATATAAATTTTATAAAAAATAAAATTATATTTATATACATACAACTTATATATATGACTGTGTGTGTATGTTTGAAATAGAAATATTTTATAATACTATGTGTCTTTACTGTTTTTTTTATCAATTTATATGTTATTGCTGCTTAAAACTTTTAATATATATATTAAAATATAATGTAATAAAATGTATATTTATTTAGAATAAAAGAGAAAATATATATATAATACTATGCCTTTACTGTTTTTTTATCAATTTAATGTTATTGCTGCATAAAACCTTTAATATATATATTAAAATATAATATAATATATTTATATATATATATATTATATATAAATTTTATAAAAAATAAAATTATATTTATATGCATACAACTTATATATATGACTGTGTGTGTGTATGTATATATATATATATATATATATATATATATATATATATATATATATATAAGCGGAATATTTAAGCGGAACAGAAACAAATATATATTTCATATATTATAAAATATTATATATATATATATATATATATATATATATATATATATATATATATATATATATTATATATATATATATATATATATATATAAATATAAATTTTATAAAAAATAAAATTATATTTATATACATACAACTTTTAGTAAATATATATATGTATATATATATATATATATATATATTTAAGCGGAACAGAAACATAAATATATATTTCAGTTCTGTCTCCAAACTACATGCTTATGGACTTTTATTTTGTACTCTTCAAACAGGTTTACTGGTTTAAGGATGGAAAGCAGATTTTGAAAAAAAATGAGCACTATAGGAAAATCAGAGAGGGTGATGGGACGTGTTCTTTACACATAGAAGCCGCTACAAGTGACGATGACGGCAACTATACAGTCATGGCAGCAAATCCACAGGTAAGTGCAACAAATGTTCAGCAGACAACCATCAGAAATGACTATTTGTTATAGTTTAAGTGAAAGCCAAGCCTCTTTTCACGTCCACAGGGTAGAATAAGTTGCTCTGGCCATTTGATTGTCCAAACGGGTCCTGTGCGAAACCGGCCCATGGTGCACTCTCAGAGGCGAGTTGCATCTATATTAAGCGCTTATCCAGTTGCAATGGCTGACATAGAGACACGTTTTAAAAACTTGTATATATAATATTTCTGTCTTTTTTTACAGAGTCCGAGCGCGTGTACAGGAAGTGGAGGGGGAACCGACTCAAGAGCGCTTCTTCCGTCCACACTTCCTGCAGGCTCCAGGAGACATGTTGGCCCACGAGGGCCGTCTCTGTCGGTTAGACTGCAAGGTACAGTTTTTAAGCTACAGTGATCCCAAAACATACTTCAAATATCATGGCATTCGGTTTCCTAGCAGAGAAACAACAAGTGTAGTTCAACATGATCATCCAATAATGCAATACTTAACTGTGCTCAGAAATATAGTCATGAAACTGGACTCTTTTTAAATACACTTAAGCGGCCTTTTATTTCATTAATGTTACATTATCAGCAACTACAGTTCAAAAAATATACTTTCCAGATTTGAAGTACATTACAAGTACACATGCATCTCTTTTTGTCGTATATACTTTATCGTTGTATCATTTAAAGTCCCCTGTAATAATGAAAAAAAATCCTAAAATTCATCTTTAATCACCAAAATGACATTTAAATGTTTTTTTTTCCTCAAAAAAAAAAGATTCAATGTAACTCTACACCCTTGCCTCAATTAGTATGCGCGGTTCTATGAATATGCAAATTAGCCTAGAGATCCGCCCACTGGCGATCACACTTTGACGCGATTGGTTACAAGGTTTGTGACGCCAGCGATTTGTGGAGAAAATACTCAGCAATGGTGTTGATTTATGAATTTGCACATGGTTTGTCTTAAAGCATATTAAAAACACCACATATAAACGACTTGATTTTCACCACAGGGGGACTTTAAAACAATTTAAACTTCTTTAGGTCTATTTTTTTTTTTAATTCAGTTTGCATGCAATCTTCTGTTCTGTGTAGGTGAGCGGGTTACCCCATCCTGAAATCATGTGGCTTCTGAACGGGAAGCCCATATATCCAGACATTACTCATCGAATGCTTGTGAGGGAAAATGGGATCCATTCTCTGGTTATTGATCCTCTGACTCAAGCTGACGACGGGACGTACACCTGCATCGCCTCAAATAAAGCTGGACAGAGTTCGTTCTGCCTCGAGCTCAAAGTCGTGGGTGAGAGCCCGATCCTTTCTCATGCTCTTCTTCACATTAAAGTACTGTTGAAGCTCATTTCTGCCATAAAGATCCTTTGGTAAATCAGAATTGTGATATAAAGAGTCAGCATTATAAGATAAAAGTCACAATTATGACATAAAAAGTTTCAGTTATGATATACTAAGTCAATTGTGAGATAAAAAAAAAATCATAATTATGAGAATCAATGTTGGAATTGACATCGAAAATTATAATACATTGACAAAAATTAAGTCGTCTCAGTCTTGACCATCATAATTGACGTCATAATTTCGACTGTCGTACTCATAATGACCTCTCAGACATTACTTGACTTTTTTGTCAATTTTGACATAAATAATGTAATAATTTTGACTGTCATAATTGACTTTTTATCTCAATTTTGACTGTCAATTTTGTCATAATTACATCTGTCAAGACTTTTCATCTCATAATGAGTTGGTCAGAATTGACTTTCTCTCTGAATTTCAACTTTTTGCCATAATTTTGTCACAATTTTGTCATAATTTCATCTGTCAGGACTTTTCATCTCATAATGAGTTGGTCAGAATTGACTTTCTCTCTGAATTTCAACTTTTTGCCATAATTTTGTCACAATTTTGTCATAATTTCATCTGTCAGGACTTTTCATCTCATAATGAGTTGGTCAGAATTGACTTTTTATCTCAATTTTGACTGTCATAATTTCATCTGTCATGAATTTTTATTTCAATAAGAGTTGTTCATAATTGATTTTTTTATCTCAATTTCAACTTTTTGCCATAATTTTGTCGTCATTTCGTCTGTCAAGACTTTTTATCTCATAATGAGTTGGTCATAATTGACTTTCTCTCTCAATTTCAACTTTTTGCCATAATTTTGTCACAATTTTGTCATAATTTCATCTGTCATGACTTTTCATCTCATAAAGAGTTGTTCATAATTGACATTTTATCTCAATTTCAACTTTTTACCATAATTTTGTCATAATTTCGTCTGTCATGACTTTTTATCTCATAATGAGTTGTTTATAATTGACTTTTTCTCTCAGTATTGACTGTCGATTTTGACTCACATTTGCGTCATGATTTCATCTGTCAAGACTTTTTATCTCATGAGTTGGTCAATTAATTTTTTTATCTCAATTTCAACTTTTTGCCATAATTTTGTCACAATTTTGTCATAATTTCATCTGTCAGGACTTTTCATCTCATAATGAGTTGGTCAGAATTGACTTTTTATCTCAATTTTGACTGTCATAATTTCATCTGTCATGAATTTTTATTTCAATAAGAGTTGTTCATAATTGATTTTTTTATCTCAATTTCAACTTTTTGCCATAATTTTGTCGTCATTTCGTCTGTCAAGACTTTTTATCTCATAATGAGTTGGTCATAATTGACTTTCTCTCTCAATTTCAACTTTTTGCCATAATTTTGTCACAATTTTGTCATAATTTCATCTGTCATGACTTTTCATCTCATAAGTTGTTCATAATTGACATTTTATCTCAATTTCAACTTTTTGCCATAATTTTGTCATAATTTCGTCTGTCATGACTTTTTATCTCATAATGAGTTGTTTATAATTGACTTTTTCTCTCAGTATTGACTGTCGATTTTGACTCACATTTGCGTCATAATTTCATCTGTCAAGACTTTTTATCTCATGAGTTGGTCAATTAATTTTTTTATCTCAATTTCAACTTTTTGCCATAATTTTGTCGTCATTTCATCTGTCAAGACTTTTCATCTCATAATGAGTTGGTCATAATTGACTTTTCATCTCAATTTCCAATTTTTGTCAATTTTGACTCATAAATGACTTATGTCATATTTAAATGTATGTCATGACTTTTTATCTCATAAGGAGTTAGTCATTTACTTTTTATCTTAATTTTGACAGTCTATTTTCACTGTAATATTTGACTAAATAATTTCAGCTGACTTTTTTTTTCTCATGACTTTTTGTCATAATTTCAACTTTTTGTCTAATTTGCGACTCTTAGACTTCATAAATTACATTTTTTGTCATAATTTATTTTTTTTTATCTCATAATTTCAATCTTTTTATGCCATAACTTTTCAATCTCAAATTTATGATTTACCAAAGCATGATTTTTTTTTAGTGGTAGACATGGGCTTCCATAAAGTACATCAGAAATGTTTCAGTGACAGTCTCTGTGATCTTGTAAGTGTCATTTTTCCCTCATTATTGGTAAGATTGAGTTTGGGTTCAACAAATGCTTGATTTTAAGAACCTCCAACTTAAATGCATGAAATTTTCTGACATTATAAATTGTGCTTCAAATATGTGATCCTCGTTTCCCTGTCAAATAAACATTTGCAGAAAAAGAGGTAAAGCAGGCTCCGCATTTTGTGGAAAAGCTGCAGAACACGGGCATCGCAGAAGGCGCCCCGGTGCGTCTGGAGTGCAGGGTTGTGGGAATGCCACAGCCGGTCATTTACTGGAAGAAAGACAACGACACGATCCCTCACTCGAAGGACAGAGTTAGGTGAGTTGCTAGGTAAATATGTTCTCTTCTTTCAGTAACCACCGGAAACGACCCGTCCTACCAACCACACGATGATGAGACCAGAGCGCTGCTTTCTCACTGTTTTTCAGCAAAGTGAAATGATGATGAACAAGTGCTTTGTGCTTTTGAGAACATACATGCGGTGTTTAATACAGAAAATTAGTAAAAAGCTTTTTAGTACTTTTGAAATTCACATTCTGTGTCTTTGTTATCCCAGCATGCATCAGGACACCACAGGTTACGTATGTCTACTAATTCAACCGACCAGAAAAGAGGACGCTGGGTGGTACACGGTGTCTGCGAAAAACGAGGCTGGAATCATATCGTGCACAGCCAGACTAGACATTTACGGTGAGTCGGGTTTTTTTATTTTAAATTTGTGAAGTTAAAAAATAGTAAAGCTATAAAGTATAACATTCCCCTGCAATGATTTAAAACATAATAAATAATAAAATAAATAAATAAAAAGCAAAATTAAACTACTATAATCTAAAACTAATTTAAACCATTTTTCTAGTCGATTATATAAATTATTCTAATGATTATTTAGAAAAACTCAATAAAATGGGAAAAAAATCAATTATTCTAATAATTAAAAATGAAACGACTATTTTATACTCCATCTAAAAATATTTAACTAATTTTTCTAATTGTTTTAAGAATTTATTCTATTAATTAAAATTAAATTCTACATCTAAAGCTTTTTTAAGAAAAAGTTCTAATTAATTAAAAAATTATTCTAATTAAAAATCTGATTAAAATATATTAATATTCCATAAAGATTATTTTAAACATATTTTTCCTAACTATATTAAGAAATGAAAAAATAAATCAAACTTCTATATTAATACCCTCATATAAAATTATTTAAACTTTGTTTTAAGAATTTATTCTAGTTTTAAATGGAGTATTATTAATTTAAGAAATTATTCTAATTGAAGAAAAAATAGTAAAATATATCAATACTCCAAATAAAACTACTTAATATTTTTTCCTAACTAGATAATAACGAGCAAATAAATTAAACTGAATAAATCTAAAACTATAATTTTTCTAATTTAAGAAATTATTCCGATAATTAAATATTAAACTGCAATATTTTATCTAAAACTTCTACTTAAAAAAAAAAATTATAATGCATGGTTTTAATGACCTTACATCAATAGAGACTAATAGATGATATTAGACGACAATAGAGATTAATTTTTCACTACAACACTAGTGAAAGTTGATTAATAAAGGTATCAGTGACCAGTTACGACACATTTTCCCTTATACAACTTAAAAAAATATTGTTGTCACCTACCTGACTACAAATCAATCATGAAGCGAGTTATTCACTGAACGCAGAAGGTTGTGTTGATGTGTTTTTGTGCAGCTCAGTGGCATCAGCACGTCCCTCCACCGCTGAAGAGAACGCAGATCCCTGCCAGTCGCTACGCTGCTCTGACCGGACAAGGTCTGGATATAATGTCGGCCTTTCCCATGACCGACAACGGGCCCGTCATGTTCTCCGCCGCCCGATCGGGCCGAACACAAGAGAGCGAGGAGCTGTAGATGCTCGTGAAGGCGCACGCGTACACTGTGTTCAGTTGTTGGTAGTTAGTTTACACGAGCATCTGATGTCTCTCGGTTGGATCATTTTATCACAAACACTTTGATTTTTCACTGCATTTAACATTATTTGCACAAGCTTTTCCCCCCCTTATCATGAAATTTGAGGCATTATGCAATTTTATTCTGGTCAGTTTGTTGGCTGTTTTGCCTCACCTATGACATTTATTATATACAATTATGTGATATTGTTTTATTAGACTGTGTGTCTATTGCATTACCAACAAGCTTCTGCGGGTTTCATTCAACACAACTCTTTGACTACTGCTATTGTTTCATATTTCCATGTAATACTGCAAACATGAGTCATATCAGCAATTTAAAAACTATATTTTGCATCCTAAGTGAAAGTCACCGACATCCCAGTTCTGAAATCATCAGTTTTAATGAAGCACTACAAAAGAAAACAGGGAGACACGGTTGTACCCAAATTCTCTCGCGCTGCACGTGGAAGGAGGGAGTTTATTTTGCCATGTTTATATAAGAATAAATACTGCTGCTTGAGGTCATTCGCAGCAATACGAATCAGAAATATATTAGATATTATAAATTGTTGTGGAAGTTTACAAAGCCTTTAATCAAATGTATTGTTATACAATCACTAGGATGAATAAATGCAAATACCTGATTTGTGAACATGTACAATAGTTGTTTTTCTTGAAAATAAAGTTATATTTATTCAAGCACAGACGGCGTGTCTCTTCTTTAGTGTTCCTCACATGATTGCAAGAGCTCAGCTATAACTATAGATCTTCTTCAGGTTATGAAATCAATGTTATTTGTCTACCAAGGCTTTATGCAAACTAATGTTTGAAAAGCAGCTGAAAAAAACATCCCCACAGCATGATGCTGCCACCACCACGCTTCACTGTTGGAACTGTATTGGACAGGTGATGAGCAGTGCCTGTTTTTCTCCACACATACGCTTAGAATTAAGGCCAAAAAGTTCTATTTTGGTCTCATCAGACCAGAGAATCTTATTTCTCACCATCTTGGAGTCCTTCAGGTGTTTTTTTTTAGCAAACTCCAAGCGGGCTTTCATGTATCTTGCACTGAGGAGAGGCTTCTATCTGGCCACTCTGCCATAAAGCCCCGACTGGTGGAGGGCTACAGTGATGGTTGACTTTCTACAACTTTCTCCCATCTCACTGCATCTCTGGAGCTCAGCCACGGTGATCTTTGAGTTCTTCTTTACCTCTCTCACCAAGGCTCTTCTCCCCTGATAGCTCAGTTTGGCCGGACGGCCAGCTCTAAGAAGGGTTCTGGTCATCCCAAACGCCTTCCATTTAAGGATAATGGAGGCCGCTGTGATCTTAGGAACATTAAGTGCAGCAGAAATGTTTTTGTAACCTTGGCCAGATCTGTGCCTTGCCACAATTCTGTCTCTGAGCTCTTCAGGCAGTTCCTTTAACCTCATGATTCTCATTTGCTCTGACATGCGCTGTGAACTGTGAGGTCTTGTATAGACAGGTGTGTGGCTTTCCTAATCAAGTCCAATCAGTAGAATCAAACACAGCTGGACTCAAATGAAGGTGTAGAACCATCTCAAGGACGATCAGAAGAAATATATGAGTTAAATATATGAGTGTCACAGCAAAGGGTCTGAATACTTAGGACCATGTGATATTTCAGTTTTTCTTTTTCAATAAATCTGCAAAAATGTCAAGAATTCTGTGTTTTTCTGTCAATATGGGGTGCTGTGTATATGTTAATGAGTAAAAAAATGAACTTAATTGATTTTAGCAAATGGCTGCAATATAACAAAGAGTGAAAAATTTAAGGGGTCTGAATACTTTCCGTACCCACTGTATACACACACACACACACACATCTCTCTCTCTCTCTCTCTCTATCTCTCTCTCTCTCTCTCTCTCTCTCTCTCTCTCTATATATATATATATATATATATATATACACACACTCACACACACATATATATACATGTGTGCGTATATATATATACACACACACATATCTATCTATCTATCTATCTGTCTATCTATCTATCTATCTATCTATCTATCTATCTGTCTATCTATCTATCTATCTATCTATCTATCTATCTATCTATCTATCTATCTATCTGTCTATCTATCTATCTATCTATCTATCTATCTATCTATATATATATATATATATGTACACACACACACACACACACACATACACGTAATAAAATGCTGTTTTTCTGGTGTTCGGAACGATCACAGTCTAAATAGGAACCTAATACACTTTCTGCTGCGTTCCAGTCGGACTCATTTACTGTAAGGAACAACAACAGCGATCCAAGGGATTCCATTTCTATTTCAACTATAATTTGTTTTCAAACGTTTATTAGTTGCACAAATGGCTGATGATGAAGACGATTACATGTCTGACGCTTTCCTGAACAAAATGTGAGTTTAAAACGTCGTTTTTTGAAACGATACCCTGTTAATGTGCCAATGCGTTACATATTAAAACGGAGTAACGTTTGTATTCACGCGCAAGCAACATTTCACATGTTAAAATCCGTTCAAATATGCTGCGAAAACAACTGAAGTGTGAAGTAATATTCATTAAAACCCTTACGAGTATTAACCATGGTGTTACTTTAAATAAAACCGTTGGTATTATAGTTAAACCATGGTAAACCACAAAATGACCATGGTTTTGCTCCACTAATCATAGATTAACTATGGTGTTTTTATAGTAAAATTGTGGTTATACAAATGGTAATTAGTCCGTCAGAAAAAAAACCCCAAACAAACATGGTTACTACTCTTTTACTATAATAAAATCATGGTTAATTTTCGTGTGGGAAAACATGGTAATACCATGATTTATTAGCGAATATGTACCATGGTATTCTTTGAAGTATAACGTGATAATTTTTTTTAAAACATAAAATTAGTGACACCAATAAAAAGCAAATAAATGCAAGTGTTTCTGTTCATATTTCATCTGTTATTCCCAGTTCCTCCAGCTCACTGACATCCTAAGTCATGTACAGGGCTGGGTGGGTCACTTTTAAAATGTTTTTCACTTCACATTACAAAATACATGCTTTAAAAAGTCATTTGTAACGTATTTCGTTACATTACTCAAGTTTAGTAACTTCATCTAAATACTTTAGAATACTTTGGAATACTAATAAGTGAGAAACAAACACAAAAAAGGTCATTGCAAGTTTTTATCTCACAATTCTGACTTTTTCCCTCAGAATTGTGTGATATAAAGTTGCAATTGTGCGTTATAAAGTCAGAATTATGAGATATAAACTGACAATATTGAGAAAAGTCAGCATTATGAGATATAAACTCACATACTAAATTCACAACTGCAAAAAAAAGTCAGTATTGCAAGTTTATATCTCCCAATTCTGACTTTATAACTTGCATTTGTGAGTTTAAATCTCGCAATTGTGAGAAAAAGAAGTCAGAATTGTGAAATACAAACTCACAATTGTGAGGGGAAAATAAAAAATTGTGAGAAAAAGTTGCAGTGACGAGTGAATTATAAAATGACTCCCAAAACATGAAAACAGTCGTGGATCATCAGGTTATGACAGGACAGTTCAGTTGTTTTATAAATTCAGTCATTTTGTCTTGTTCAGGACAGAACTAAATAAAAATAACTAAATTTTTATGATCCTCTTAAAAGTATTAAAATGTTGATGAAACTGAACTCGTCTTTTTCAGACGGTCAGAGTCAGAGAATCACCAATCGCTGTTTAAATGACATTAAAACTCAAAGTAATCACTTTGGTAATCTAAAACACTTTTCAGATGGAACTGTAATCTGATTACCACCCATTTAAAATGAAATACAGCGACTCAAATTGTGTATTTTAAATACGTGACTAAGTTACTTGTATTTCGTTACTCCCCAACCCTGGTCATGCGTGTCGTTTTGATGCTCTCGTACAGCTCCGATGTTCGGCCCGGCGTCCCGATGGTGAAGCGTATGAAAGATGCCTTGAGAAAGGAGGCAGTACAGAAAGAGAAGAACACACAGAACCGGCAGAAGAGCTACAGAGAGCAGGAGCGAGAAAGTCGCGAGGCCGCGCTGCAGAGCTCCATCGGCTCTCAGAATAAAGGCTTTGCGTTGCTGCAGAAGATGGGATATAAAGAAGGACAAGGCCTGGGCAAACAGGGTCAGTGATCGGGACTTTTAAACAGTCCATTTGCTTTTGAAAAAAGAACCCAAAATGTAACATACTTTTGTGTGCGTCTCATCAGGTGCCGGACGGGTTGAGCCGGTTCCTCTCAATATCAAAACAGGTGTGTTTTCTGGTTTTGTATAGTTGATTACGCAAGTAAGAAATTGTTCAGAAACTCTGATGTTTGCAGACAGAGGCGGCATCGGAATGGAAGAACTCAAGAAGAGGAAAGCAGACGAGGAACTTCAGAATTACCGGAGAAAAGTGCAAATGAAACAACACGTGGAAAAGAAATCGCTTGAGGATTTTAGGTATAAACCTGCTCAAGCTCATGTTTTTCACTCTATAAAGCCTGCTGTATTATATTTAATACATGAATTTGGCCAATATTATTGTTTAGTTTAATCGTACGGACGTCCTCCTTCAGCTCGCGTCTTTCTGCTGTGAAATATGCGGCGATATTATCAAGTAAACGTAAGAATAACTTTTATATCATTCAAGATGAGCACTTTTCTTGATGATCTTTTTTTCTTCACAAAAATCATGTTCCAATATGATCATCAGGCTTTTGAGGAAGATTTATTTGTTCATCTCTCAATCATCATTGTATTAAATGTTTTAAATCTAGAGCTTTGATCGTGAAACTAAGTATTTAAATATCATCTAACTACGACATATTATTGGTAGACATTTATTCATTTTATGTAAGCATCTGCTCTCGGTGATTTACATTACAAGCATACTTTTGTCCATGTAAATATCAGAATATATCTTTTTTCCTCCATATTCTCATTATATCAGACTGTTTGAGCTATGATGTATCAGATATGAACAAAAAACTTTTATTTTAGATTTACTTTAAAGTGTTCAAGAAAGATTTCTGACTTTGATTTCATGTCTTGGATGTGGTTGAGTATCGTTTATGTCTATTACAGAGTGCGTAAGAGAACCGAAAGAGAAGAGCGTCAAACACAGGGCGACCTGTGGAAGAGCCAACGGGCCTGTGAACAGCTGGACAGCCAGAAGGTCATTACAAGAAAGACTTTTTATCTTGAGGATCGAATCGGAGTTTGGAAATATAATGCGTGATTGAAACGGAGGCTTTTCTGGGTTCCGTATAACCAAGAATCTCCAAACTCATGATTCGCTAATGTACTATTACGACTCTTGTTTTAGGGCATCACTGCTCCCAGAGACAGCTGGTACTGGCCCGAAGTGCTGAAAGATGAGGAGGAAGACGAGGAAGAGGAAACAAAACCTGAGGGAAGTGACGATGAGGAGGAGGAACTAACAGTGAGTTGCACCTCAGACCGGTTCATGACACTTTCGTTGTTAATAAACTGGTTTGGGTGTGTTTTATAATTTGTTTTTACAATAACTTGGCTTGAATGTTTGAGTTTGATGAAAGACAAAATGGAAAGAGATTATTTGTTTTATCTGCCATGCCGTCATTTTTTTTTTTTTACTACAAAATAATTATATATATTTTCACAAAAAAGAGGTTTTATGCCAGTTATTTATATCTTTTTCTGTAGTGTGTCAGTAGGAAATGTCAGTTTACATTTCCAAACGTTCCTTTTGCCATTAATTGACCCTTCGCAAAGACCCGCCCCTTTTTAGTTACTGTTGCTATGTCTAACAAGTCATGCGCTCTCACGCTGTAATGAGGAGACAGCAGGTTGGGATCCAAATGCAGCTTTATTGAAAAACAGTGGCAAACAGGTATAGAGGAGGTTAGACAGAATCGTAGTCGGTAAACTGGCCAATAGATCGAGGCAGGCGGCAGGCAAAAAGAATCCATGAATCAAAAGTAGTAAATCCAAGGGGTAGGCAGAGAACGTTCAAAAAACAGGGAAACGGGCAAAAACAAGACCAGGAGAACAGACACGGGATTGAACGCTCAGAAATGACAGGGGTAACCAAATCAAGACTTCGCCAAGTATCTGGGTGTGTGTGGAGCTTAAATAGTGTGGGTGATGAGGTGCAGCTGGTGCGGTGATCGGTGAATGGGTACGGGGCTTATGGGAAATGTAGTAAAGAGTGACTGCAGTGAAAGTTTAAGTGTGAGTCCAAGGTGAAGTGCCCTCTAGTGGTCCTCACGGGCACTTCACCTGACAATCATAGCATACGCCACACATCATGTTCTCACGCAGTGAAAAATACATCACAGCTGACAACGTATGAGACCGTTTCAAACAATAAATAGCGTCTAGTGTGTTTTTAATGTGTCGTGACAGATCGCTGTAGCTCCTCGATCATCTCTTCATACTAGTTCATTTATAGCATCAAATAAACATGAATGAACATCAGAAGGAATGTTGTTTCAAGCGTGGAAAGACGTGAGGACACACAATTTATCAAGTTCACCAACGTTAATCTACTAACTCCCCTGACTGCTTTGACTGACAAAATAGCGGAATCTGAGTTATGATTGGTCAGGTCGCCTGTCAATCAAACGAAAGGTGAATTGAAATAATCCAATGAGATTTTTATGTGCACAAGGAGTGTAATATGTACAGTATTTATATAAAACAGAGTATTATGTTTAAACTAGCTAATATTCATGCATTGTTATTATTATTATTATTATTAATTACTATGTAATAGATTTAGATAATAATAAGATAAAACCCCGATAGTTCTCTCTGTGTAGAGTGTTATTGTGGGAAGTGCCTTATGTTCAGTATATGAAGCTGTTTTCCTTCCTTCACAGCCTTTAGACAAGCTGCAGTTTCTCACCTCGTATTTGCGAGGAGTCCATTTCTACTGCATATGGTGTGGGACGGCGTATAACGGTAAGAGGTGTTCATGTATGACAACGGTATACCATGAATTATGAATAAAACACTGAAATGATCTCACCCCACAGATGAGGAGGATTTGAGCTCCAACTGTCCCGGCGACACGGCAGCGGATCACGACGACTAGAGCAACGGGAGCACTTCGTTTTAATTGCATAGCTGTGTTTATTTATGTTTCATTAAATGTTGTTTTGATTATAATTGTGTGTGCCGGTTTCGTGTAATTATTGATGACATTAATTAATCCTGCGTAACGGTTGCACATTTAGGCATTTTATCACTGCCCAGTGCATTATGGGGTGGAGCGTGTGACAATACTGTGCCATTTATAGATGGACAATAATAATAATAATAATAATAATCGCTTTCTCCAGTTAACATATTTGAAGATTCAGAAAGGTTTTGTATAAACACTTCACAAAACGTATATAACACATAAAATATGTTAAGTTACAATGTAACTGTTGCCCAGAACATTTTTTTGTAGTTGTGTGTTTGGATTCAATGAATGAGGCTATTTTCATACTCGCAGAAACAAAACTTAAAACCTTAAAAGATAATATTTTATGATTTTTTTTTTTTTTTAAACAAGTCAAAGTCAGCTTTATTGTCAATTCTACCATATATACAGCACGTACATACAGAGAATTGAAATTCTGTTACCCTCAGACCCTCGTTTCATGCTGATAACATAACAATAACAACAACAACAGTACAAAAACAACATACAACATAACAGTAGCAGCAACAACACTACAAGAATTAGGTAAAGAGTAAAGTGTGTGTGTATTATGCCAGGGAATTTATTCCAGTATGTACGTGATTGAATATAATTTTATATAACTATTTTTATCTCTTGGAATTAAATTTTTTTATTTTTTGAGGAAGGCGTGTCCTGTCAACGCGCATGGCTTTTGATTGGTCGAGCCACTGTGTGGCGATGACGCAATGAAGTCCGGAAATCGAAACTTAATCGAAGTAAATGACACGAAATGAAAGTGTTCTTGTGAGCTGATAGTCACTAGTAGTACAGTGTAAACCTGGTATGAAATAACGGCAGCGAGTCTTTATGATCACAGTAAACATTCAGTGAAGTGTCGGCGGATTTTTACCTGTGCAATGGAGTCTCTGTCAGTGAATTATGTTTCGCTGTTAAACGAGCACCAGCAGAAGACTCGGTCCACCGTGAAGTATGAAGATGGATCCACAGACGGACCGGATCACATTAGAACGTATGGAAATATTTATTCAGTCTGTTTACAACTGAGGAACACTTTCTGTGTTGTTTGTGCAAATGACACACACACACACACACAGTCACACACACACAGCTATAACTGCTTTGTAATCAAATCTTTTAACCTGTTTTAGCTTCACTATGAGGGTCAGTGTAAATGGGCAGCAGTTTCCTGAAGGCACTGGAAAAACCAAGAAGGAGGCGAAACAAAGTGCTGCCAAGAACGCCCTTGATGGCTTAAAGAGCCCTAACAAAACTGAATCTGTAAGTAAAATATGTTCTATAAGTAATATAACATTCATGTCTTATGGGCACTTTCCGATTTTTATAGAGGACGTGACGTCACCGTCGGCCTTAGTGACGTCACCGTTGGCTATTGTGACGTCACCGTCGGCCGTGGTGACTGCAGTCACGCGCACTGAGTGGCAAAAATATTCAATGGCAGCACTGAGTTTAAGCTGCGAAAAACACAAAAACAAACGTGCAATTGACGGCACTAATAGATTTGACGAAATCCGTGCTATATTTTTTTGTCACTATGTTGATTTTGGGATTATAATAATAACCTATATATTGTATTGTTATATACTATCTTGACTCATCACTTAAATGTCTACCATCTTATATTCTGCATAACTGGGTGTTTTTTTAATAAACACTGACAAAAGCTATACTAGTTTTACTCGGCATTGAAATCAGGCACATCTAAATATCTGGAAACACGATTCCTGGCAATCTTTGGTAAGTTGTAAGGAACACTATCGAGTCCAACCTTTAGTTTAAACCTTTAGTGGCTCTTTTGCCACTCAGTCCGGCTTAGGGGGCGTGTTTTGGCGAGAAAGTGAAAGTATGTATGTGTATGTGTATGTATGTATATATGTATGTGTGTGTGTGTGTGTGTATATATATATATATATATATATATATATATATATATATATATATATATATATATATATATATATATATAAATAATTTTCGAAGGACTTGAGTAATGATGCTGAAAATTGAACTTTGATGATCACAGGAATAAATTACATTTTTCAATATAAATTAATTTAAATTGTAATAATATTTCACATTATTGTTTTTACTGTATTAAACTTTTGACGCAAAACACAATTTGTGTTTTGTTCAAAATGCAAAGGTAACACAACATCTATCTACTTGGACTGTCTAAAAGCTGTAATTTATGAGGTTTTTAATAACATTTTATTTTGTATTGAAGGTCTTTGACGAGAACAGCAATATAGCACAGAGGAGCTCATCCCCAAGGTAAATGATGAACAACAACATGATTGACAATAGTAATAATAATGTCAGACTTTTATCAGTGCTTCTTTATATCAGACATCAAGTGGATTCAAATGAGCCATCACAGAAATGAAATTGTTTATCTTAAAGAGGACATTATTATGCTTCTTTACATTTTCAACTTTCGTTATTGTTGCCTTTTGAGGATAAAAAAAGCTCTGTGAAGCACAGAGTCCCTCCAGCAGGAGTCACTGTTTCTGAACTCCCTGAAACGCCTCCATTGTAGTCTTGGGTTTCCTTCCGTGAACGAACACGTCACAGTATTCCTCATTTAAATAATTCATATGCAGAGTAAAGGGGCTGAGTTAGTTAGTAGAGTGTTGAAACTGGGGGTTATGGTAAGAGGCGGGACATTTCCCAAAAACGTTCGAAGCGCTTGACCAATCACAACATACTGCTCCAGCCGGCCAATCAGAGCACAGGAACTAAATGGAGACAGGAACTAAATGGAGTGTTACTGACAGACTGGGAAGAGAGGAGCTGCAACAATGGAGAATATGAGGAAAATAATGAACATTCAAGCATAAAAAACCTGTTCTAGTTGAGCACAAAAACATCAAGAGAATGAAAATGGGCATAAAGGTCCTCAAACATTTATTTGTTAAGCCCATTATTCACAGCTCAAATCAGATTATGTTTAACACAAGCCACGTTTATATTTTCAGTACAAGTCACAGTCTAGATAACATATTTCATTTGATCTTGTGTAGCACATTTCAGAACACCTGATGATGTTGGTATTTATTTCATTTGATGAGCTTCTACTAACTGACTTGTATTTATCAACATTTTTTTTCCATTTAGGAACCACTGATTAAACAGGCTCTTTTATCATATTTTTGCATATTTTGAGCTGTTTATTTTGACATCTTGTCCTTTCTTTAAGCGCTAGCCTGGTCCGTATGAGTTTGAATGCTGCTGATGAATCTCGAAGCTCCACGTCTGGCCACAACTACATTGCATTTCTCAATGAATTCTGCCAGCAAAATAAAAATATACTTGATTTCAAATTAGTGGAGAAAAGAGGCCCTCCTCACAATCCAGAGTAAGTCTCGCACAAGCTGTCACAGTCATATGTGTTCAAGTTGAAAAGTAAAACTGACATTTGCATTTGCTTCTTCAGGTTTGTGTTTAAAGTTGTCATAGACGGGAAGGAATACCCCGAAGGACAAGGAAAGAGCTCAAAAGAGGCGAAGAAACTTGCTGCTCAGCACGCTTGGAGTGACATTTGTGATCAGTTTAGCTTTTCCAAACTGCCAGGATCCGCCAGTAACTCAGCTATGTGTGTAGTTGTGATGTCATGCTCATTAATGCACATGCATGTTTTTAATGAACAGAGTTCTGAAGATGACACCATAAGTCTAAATGAATGAAACAAAATTGTTGCGCATATAATATATAATGATATAAAGATGCATTGCAGTTTACAGTTTATCTGTTTTATAGTAAATCTGCGGATGCACGACTCCCATCAAACTGCTCAGCTCCCATGGCCATAAGTGTTGTAAGTCCAGTGTGTGTTATGGGCAGCATATGCAATTTTGTCTGTATTAGCATTAATTTTCTTCTGTCACCAAACGGCCTGACCCAGAATAAAGAGGTATTGGAGCATTAATAAGTTCTGTATAACTTTGTGACGTTAGCTTAACTAAAAAGTGGAACAAAATTACGTAATTTTCGAGATGAGTTCCATTTCATGTAATTAAAAGAAATGTTTAAGGAAGCACAATGTATGTTAGGTTTGGGTTGCTTCATTAAATGCATTAAAGAGACTTATGCAAATCCACAGAACCCAGCGAAGCCATCTGGAGGTCAAACTTCAAGCCAAGCTTTACAGTCAAGGTAAATCAGAAGTTTTATTTTTCTTTGTGCCAATTAGCATAACTTTTCTTCCCATTAGAAATCCATTGTTTTGAAGTTATGTTCATCTCTGTAGGTTTTTAGAAGACTTCGACTCAATAAAGCCAATTGGCAACGGAAGCTTCGGACGGGTTTTCAAGGCAAGACGAAAGCTGGAGGACAAATATTTTGCTGTGAAGATAGTGAAGAGTAGCAAGTAAGTCAATTAAAATGTTTATTATCTTAATGTAATCTGATTTGTTGTGTGAGACAGACTTTAATTGCTTGTATGGCTATGATGTCCAAAAAAGACTACAGCAATATCCCTTTACTTTTTTGCTGCATCTACAGAATATAATGTGATGATATATATATATATATATATTGTGTATCCCAAGAAAAGCTCGTCGTGACGTGAGGTTGATGCTTTGTCTTGTTTGAACAACGGAAACATCGTCCGCTACTACACAGCTTGGGAAGAGGACATGGCGTACATACACGAGTCTTCAAGGAGCAACAGCTACTCAGAGTAATACAGCAAACACAACTCATTCTAAAACAAACAAGAGCCTGCATGACTGAAAGTGTTTCACAAATACTCAACACGGTTGCAGAATTACCTGACCAGTTGAATAGTCATGCAGTCCCTATTTTTCAACTAACATTAACATGTACACTGATGAGCCAAAACATAATGACCAGTCACAGGTGAAGCGAACATTCTTGATCATTTCCTAACAAGGCCACATATTAAGGTCTTGGTAGATTAGATGGTCAGCAAATCAGTTCTCATAATCACTATGTTAGATGGAGGGGAAATGGACAGGAATAAAGACAAGGGCCAAATTGTTGTGGCAGGGAGACTGGGTCAGAGTAAGGCTTAGGGTTTGCTCTTGGTCAGCATTAGTGAGAATTTTGTCAATCGAACAGTTTTCCTAGAAGGGACAAACCACGAACCTGCGACAGTGCGCCCAAGCCTCATCGATGCACGAGGGCTACTGTCTAGTCCGAGCCATCAGAAGGTCTACAAACAAATAGGTTGCCTAGTCCGATGAGTCCTGTTTTATTTGACATCACATGGACTGCCGTGTGCGAGTGTGGCATTTACCTGGGGAAATGATGGCAGCAAGATGCACTGGTGGACCAGAGTTGACTGGTTTTCACAACAAAACCCGCCCAACTGATACTCAAAACTACATTTACATTTACTTTTAGTCATTTAGCAGACGCTTTTATCCAAAGCGACTTACAAGTGAGAAATACAAACAAGCGATTCTTCAGGAATTGGCAAATAGACACAGGAAGTGCTCACAATACAAGTTTCATCCATTGCTCAGTAACATAAGCTAGAGTAGTTTTTTTGTTTTTATTTATTGATTTTTTTTAATTTATGAAATCACATAGGCTGCGATTATAGGGTTTTTTTTTATGAAGGTGTTAAGTGTTCACGCAAGAGATGAGTTTTCAGCTGTCTCTTGAATATTGCCAGGGATTCTGCGTTCCTGATGAAAGTAGGGAGATCATTTCACCAGTAGGGAGCAGTGAAGGAGAATGTTCTGGAAAGTGATTTTATGCCTCTTGCCCATTCACGGTTCGGGAGGGGGTCTCACGGTATAAATTACATTCTGGGGAGGTACAATCCACGTTTTTAACAGGGTTCTCCTGGTAATATTCACTTTCCAGGGCCTAAGCATCATGTTATTTGGGGTTTGATTCAACCCACATGAACATAAAAACAACCTGCGGCAACGGTGTAAAAGTAGCCCAATTCCCGGTTTTCCAGCTGTGTGGGACGATGAAAAGCTGGTGGAGGGAGTGTGATGGTCTGAGCAATGTTCTGTTGGGAAACCCCTTCCTGACGCTGGTGTTCCCTGGTGGATGTGGTCTCTTTTAGCCAGACAATGTGTAACGGAGGCCAGCTAGTAGTACTCTTCTGGCCTCACTCTTCGCTAAAGGTTGCAGCCTTTAGCCTCCTTGTTAGAGGGTCCGACTCCCATGCCGGACCCAGGTGGAAGGGTTGCATTGGTGCCGTGACCCGGATGGGAGTGAGGTTTAGGGGGGTGAGTTTAACGGAGGCCAGCTATTAGTTGCTGTGCGAGTAAACCTCACTCCTCTGACCTCAAGAGATGCTCTAGTGACAGACGCTAGAGGTTGCAGCCTTTAGCCTCCTTGTTAGAGCGTCCGACTCCCATGCCGGTTCACACTGGGTCCAGTCGGACCCAGGTAGAGGGGTTGCATTGGTGCCGTGACCCGGATGGGAGTGAGGTTTAGGGGGGTGAGTGTAACGGAGGCCAGCTAGTAGTTCCTGTGCGAGTAAACCTCACTCCTCTGACCTCAAGAGATGCTCTAGCGACAGGCGCTAGAGGTTGCAGCCTTTAGCCTCCTTGTTAGAACGTCCGACTCCCATGCCAGAAGACAGACCCGCTCAGAGCGGGTCGAGTAGGACTCGGGTTGAAGGGTTGCAAATGCACCCCTGCCACACTTCACACATATTTGGCATGTGGTCGTAATGTTTTGGCTCAATGGTGTATACCCGTATTGGACTTGAAACCACACATCGAAAGCATTTGTTTTGCTGAAAATTCATGTATCTGTTGGCTTTAGTTCTGGCAGTGGCCCGGGGACAAAGTTCCTTTACATTCAGATGGAGCTTTGTGAGGAAACCACGCTGCGTGCCTGGATTGCTGAAAGGAACTCTTCAACACAAAATTTCCCAGAGAGAAGAGCGGATGCAGCACGGATCAGCTGGGGAGTGCTGACAGCCGTGGAGTACATCCACTCTAAAAACTTGATCCACAGAGACCTGAAGGTGAGCACCTCGCTAAAATGAGCTTACATCAGGCTCCGACAGAACGGACAATTAAAGGATTTGTTCACTTTAAAATGAAAATATGCTAAGCTTTACTCACCCTCTAGCCATCCTAGGTGTATACGACTTCCTTCTTTCTGATGAACACAATCGTAGATGATTTAATAAATATCCTGACGCGTCCAAGCTTTATAACGGCAGTGAACTGGACCAACGAGTATGAGCTAAAGAAAGTGCTTCCATCCATTATAAATGTACTCCACATGGCTCAAGATATTTATTAATATTTTTCAGATTGTGTTCATCAGAAGTAAGTCATATACACCTAGGATGGCTTGAGGGTGAGTAAAGCTTGGGGTAATTTTCATTTGAAAAGGTTAGTTACATTTACATTTACATTTAGTCATTTAGCAGACGCTTTTATCCAAAGCGACTTACAAGTGAGGAAAACAAACAAGCGATTCTTCATGAATTGGCAAATAACACAGGAAGTGCTCACAATACAAGTTTCATACATTGCTCAGTACCATAAGCTGGAGTAGGAAGGGAAAAGGGAAGGAAAGGTTTTTTTTTTATGAGGGGATCAAGTGTTCACGGAAGAGATGAGTTTTCAGCTGTCTCTTGAATATTGCCAGGGATTCTGCGTTCCTGATGAAAGTAGGGAGATCATTCCACCAGCAGGGAGCAGTGAAGGAGAATGTTCTGGAGACTGATTTTGTGCCTCTCTGTGACGGTACCACAAGCCTTCGCTCCTTTAGTGATCGCAGGCTTCTGGTGGGGACGTAGTGTTGTAGCAGTGTGTGGAGGTAGGAAGGTGCAGAGCCTGTGGTGGATCTGTAAGCAAGCATCAGCGCTTTGAACTTGATGCGAGCAGCGAGGGGTAGCCAGTAGAGAGAGATGAAGAGGGGTGTGACGTGGGCTCTCTTAGGCTCGTTGAAGACGAGACGAGCAGCAGCGTTCTGGATCATTTGAAGAGGTTTGATTGCACTTGACGGCAGACCAGCCAGAAGAGCATTGCAGTAATCAAGCCTTGAAATGACCAGGGCCTGGACAAGCAGTTGTGTTGCGTGCTCAGTCAGGAAGGGACGGATTTTCCTGATGTTGCGAAGTGCAAATCTGCATGACCGCGCCGTCTTTGAGATGTGGTCTCTGAAGGTCAGTTGGTCATCGAAGATAACTCCAAGATTTCTGGCCGACTTAGATGGGGTGATGGTGGTTGTACCAAAGCTGTTAGTTAACCCAAAAATGAAATTTTTTTACTCCCCTTCATATTGTCCCAAATTTGCAAGACCTTCGTTTGTCTTCAGAACACAAATTAAGATATTTTTTATGAAATCCAAGGGTTTCTGATCCACACGTAGGCAGCGACGTCATTGCACATTTTGAGGTCCAGAAAGGTATTAAAGACATCGATAAAATACCGTAATTTCCGGACTATTGAGCGCACCTGAATATAAGCCGCACCCACTGAATTTAAAAAAAATGATTATTTTGAACATAAATAAGCCGCACATGTCTATAAGCCGCAGGTGTCTACAGGTACATCGAAACAAATTAACTTTTCACAGGCTTTAACGAAACATGGCTTGTAACAAAAAATAAAAAATTAGCAGCCTGTCAAGAAAGTCATTGGTCACCATCTTCCTCCTCCTGTGCACTGAAACCACTGAAGTCATCTCCTTCGGTGTCGGAGTTGAATGGCCTCAGAATTGCTTCATCCAATATTGGATCGTTTTCATTGTCGCTCTCGTCACTTTCATCCGGAGGCAAATCCCCCACTGAGCCCCACTGAGTGGATTGCAAATACTTACCACCGTAATCAGAATTATGAGAAGTTTGAGCATGCTCGATTTAATATAAACAGTAAACAAAAAAAGTTGTTTGACCTTAACCCGTTCGGCAATTTCATTGGTCTAATGAAAGCTTCATGCCGCCAAAAAACTGAGCACGTCACAGAATGTGTTTTTTTGAAAAAAAAAAAAATTGAAAGCGGGAAAAATCCATATTTTAGCCGCGTCATTGTTTAAGCCGCAAGGTTTAGTCCGGAAAATATGGTTGTCACCGTTCAACCTTAATGTTATGAAGCGACGAGAATACTTTTTGTGCGCAAAAGCAAAACAAAAATAATGACTTTATTCAACAAATTCATCTGTCCCCTGTCGTACTGCTATGCTATTTTCTTTGCAGAGCTTCCGTGTTTACGTCTGAACGCGGTTATTGTTTAAAGGTAGACTAGAATTAGAAACATAATCTTGGGAACTAGCCAAAGTAATAATATAGAATATATAATAATAAGAGCTATATAAATTCGTAAAATTATAATGAAATAAATTTCGATTTACATTTATTTAATTTCAAGTAACAATTTTTTTTTTTACAATTTAACGATATTAACTCTGATTTGAAATGAAAAGGAATTGCCAACCCTGGTTTGCACACATTACATTTTCTGTTTCTTTGTTTCAGCCTGCAAACATAATGTTTTGCAGTAATGGAGGAGTAAAGGTTGGAGACTTCGGCCTTGCGACTACAGCAAAAAATGATGAGCGGACTATAGACACAGGAACCCCTTATTACATGGCTCCTGAGCAGGTGAGTCAGGAGGCATACATTGAAATATGAACCCGGTTCACATCCCATTTTTATGGGAAGCCTGTTTCCGCCACTGAAAAAAAAAATTATTGTGACTTTTTATCTCACAATTCTGACTTTATATCTCTCAATTCTGACTTTATATCCCACAATTCTGACTTTTTATCTCACAATTCTGACTTTATATCCCACAATTCTGACTTTATATCTTTTTTTTTCATCATTTAGCAGACGCTTTTATCCAAAGTGACTTACAAGGGGAGCAATTAGGGGTTAGGTGTCTTGCTCAAGGGCACTTTAGTCATGGTATTGAAGGTGGAGAGAGTGCTGTTCATTCACAATCCCCACTTTCAATTCCTGCCGGTGTGGGAATCGAACCAGCAACCTTCTGATTACAAGCCCGACTCCCTCACCACTAGGCCACGACTACCCTCTCAATTCTGACTTTATATCTCACAATTCTGACTTTATATCCCACAATTCTGACTTTATATCTCTCAATTCTGACTTTATATCTCTCAATTCTGACTTTATATCTCTCAATTCTGACTTTATATCTCTCAATTCTGACTTTATATCTCTCAATTCTGACTTTATATCTCACAATTCTGACTTTATATCTCACAATTTTGACTTTATATCTCTCAATTCTGACTTTATATCTCTCAATTCTGACTTTATATCTCACAATTCTGACTTTATATCTCACAATTTTGACTTTATATCTCTCAATTCTGACTTTATAACTCGCAATTCTGACTTTATATCTCACAATTCTGACTTTATATCTCACAATTCTGACTTTATATCTCACAATTCTGACTTTATATCTCACAATTCTGACTTTATATCTCTCAATTCTGACTTTATAACTCGCAATTCTGACTTTATATCTCACAATTCTGACTTTATATCTCACAATTCTGACTTTATATCTCACAATTCTGACTTTATATCTCTCAATTCTGACTTTATATCTCAATTTTGACTTTATATCTCTCAATTCTGACTTTATAACTCGCAATTCTGACTTTATATCTCTCAATTCTGACTTTATATCTCGCAATTCTGACTTTATATCTCACAATTCTGACTTTATATCTCACAATTCTGACTTTATATCTCTCAATTCTGACTTTATAACTCGCAATTCTGACTTTATATCTCACAATTCTGACTTTATATCTCACAATTCTGACTTTATATCTCTCAATTCTGACTTTATATCACAATTCTGACTTTATATCTCACAATTCTGACTTTATATCTCTCAATTCTGACTTTATCTCTCAATTCTGACTTTATATCTCACAATTCTGACTTTATATCTCACAATTTTGACTTTATATCTCTCAATTCTGACTTTATATCTCTCAATTCTGACTTTATATCTCACAATTCTGACTTTATATCTCACAATTTTGACTTTATATCTCTCAATTCTGACTTTATAACTCGCAATTCTGACTTTATATCTCACAATTCTGACTTTATATCTCTCAATTCTGACTTTATATCTCTCAATTCTGACTTTATATCTCACAATTCTGACTTTATATCTCACAATTTTGACTTTATATCTCTCAATTCTGACTTTATATCTCTCAATTCTGACTTTATATCTCACAATTCTGACTTTATATCTCACAATTTTGACTTTATATCTCTCAATTCTGACTTTATAACTCGCAATTCTGACTTTATATCTCACAATTCTGACTTTATATCTCACAATTCTGACTTTATATCTCACAATTCTGACTTTATATCTCAGAATTCTGACTTTATATCTCTCAATTCTGACTTTATAACTCGCAATTCTGACTTTATATCTCACAATTCTGACTTTATATCTCACAATTCTGACTTTATATCTCACAATTCTGACTTTATATCTCTCAATTCTGACTTTATATCTCAATTTGACTTTATATCTCTCAATTCTGACTTTATAACTCGCAATTCTGACTTTATATCTCACAATTCTGACTTTATATCTCTCAATTCTGACTTTATATCTCTCAATTCTGACTTTATAACTCGCAATTCTGACTTTATATCTCACAATTCTGACTTTATATCTCTCAATTCTGACTTTATATCTCTCAATTCTGACTTTATAACTCGCAATTCTGACTTTATATCTCTCAATTCTGACTTTATATCTCTCAATTCTGACTTTATATCTCACAATTCTGACTTTATATCTCACAATTTTGACTTTATATCTCACAATTCTGACTTTATATCTCTCAATTCTGACTTTATATCTCACAATTCTGACTTTATATCTCACAATTATGACTTTATATCTCTCAATTCTGAATTTATATCTCACAATTCTGACTTTATATCTCACAATTCTGACTTTATATCTCACAATTCTGACTTTATATCTCACAATTCTGACTTTATATCTCACAATTCTGACTTTATATCTCTCAATTCTGACTTTATATCTCTCAATTCTGACTTTATATCTCACAATTCTGACTTTATATCCCACAATTCTGACTTTATATCTCACAATTCTGACTTTATATCCAACAATTCTGACTTTATATCTCTCAATTCTGACTTTATATCTCTCAATTCTGACTTTATATCTCACAATTCTGACTTTATATCTCACAATTCTGACTTTATATCTCTCAATTCTGAATTTATATCTCACAATTCTGACTTTATATCTCTCAATTCTGACTCTATATCGCACAATTCTGACTTTATATCTCTCAATTCTGACTTTATATCTCTCAATTCTGACTTTATATCTCACAATTCTGACTTTATATCTCACAATTCTGACTTTATATCTCTCAATTCTGACTCTATATCGCACAATTCTGACTTTATATCTCTCAATTCTGACTTTATATCTCTCAATTCTGACTTTATATCTCTCAATTCTGACTTTATATCTCTCAATTCTGACTTTATATCTCACAATTTTGACTTTATATCTCTCAATTCTGACTTTATATCTCTCAATTCTGACTTTATATCTCTCAATTCTGACTTTATATCTCTCAATTCTGACTTTATATCTCACAATTTTGACTTTATATCTCTCAATTCTGACTTTATATCTCTCAATTCTGACTCTATATCGCACAATTCTGACTTTATATCTCTCAATTCTGACTTTATATCTCTCAATTCTGACTTTATATCTCTCAATTCTGACTTTATATCTCTCAATTCTGACTTTATATCTCACAATTTTGACTTTATATCTCTCAATTCTGACTTTATATCTCACAATTCTGACTTTATATCTCACAATTCTGACTTTATATCTCTCAATTCTGACTTTATATCTCTCAATTCTGACTTTATATCTCTCAATTCTGACTTTATATCTCTCAATTCTGACTTTATATCTCACAATTCTGACTTTATATCTCTCAATTCTGACTTTATATCACACAATTCTGACTTTATATCTCTCAATTCTGACTTTATATCCCACAATTCTGACTTTATAACTCACAGTTCTGACTTTATATCTCACAGTTCTGACTTTATATCTCTCAATTCTGACTTTATATCTCACAATTCTGACTTTATATCTCTCAATTCTGACTTTATATCTCTCAATTCTGACTTTATATCACACAATTCTGACTTTATAACTCACAATTCTGACTTTATATCTCACAGTTCTGACTTTATAACTCACAGTTCTGACTTTATATCTCACAGTTCTGACTTTATATCTCTCAATTCTGACTTTATATCACACAATTCTGACTTTATATCTCTCAATTCTGACTTTATATCTCTCAATTCTGACTTTATATCTCTCAATTCTGACTTTATATCACACAATTCTGACTTTATATCTCTCAATTCTGACTTTATAACTCACAGTTCTGACTTTATATCTCACAGTTCTGACTTTATATCTCTCAATTCTGACTTTATATCTCACAATTCTGACTTTATATCTCTCAATTCTGACTTTATATCACACAATTCTGACTTTATATCTCTCAATTCTGACTTTATAACTCACAGTTCTGACTTTATATCTCTCAATTCTGACTTTATATCTCACAATTCTGACTTTATATCTCTCAATTCTGACTTTATATCACACAATTCTGACTTTATATCTCTCAATTCTGACTTTATAACTCACAATTATGACTTTATATCTCTCATTTCTGACTTTATATCTCTCAATTCTGACTTTATAACTCACAGTTCTGACTTTATATCTCACAATTCTGACTTTATGTCTCACAGTTCTGACTTTTTTCCTCACAATTCTGACTTTATAACTCACAATTATGACTTTATATCTCTCATTTCTGACTTTATATCTCTCAATTCTGACTTTATAACTCACAGTTCTGACTTTATATCTCACAATTCTGACTTTATGTCTCACAGTTCTGACTTTTTTTCCTCACAATTCTGACTTTATAACTCACAATTCTGACTTTATATCTCACAGTTCTGACTTTTTTCCTCACAATTCTGACTTTATAACTCACAATTCTGACTTTATAACTCACAATTCTGACTTTATAACTCACAATTCTGACTTTATAACTCGCAATTCTATGAAAAAAGTCTATGAAGAAATGGGAAAACCTT